>WNWU01000106.1:1094192-1105313 GCA_012654045.1 Ptyas mucosa
TATAAATATATACAAAAGTATGAAGGCTATTGCTTAACGCATTGTAAAACGCCCTGAGTCTCCGGAGAAGGGCAGCATACAAATCAAATAAAAAAAAATTGTGAGTAAAGAGAGGTCTTGGGTTAGACATGCAAAATTTTGCCTGTATTAACAGAAATGCTGCTCCTTTAAGAGAAGCTACACTGAGAAAAAGTCTATCATGAACTACTTTTTGCATGATAAAAGGGCATTTTGGAGGAACAATAAAGGTTAGCGAGATAAAAGAGTTTGATATGATCCAAGACAACTGTCCTCAGCTTGAGAATTCTAGATAGAAGTCTCAGGGAAATGCTGAAGATTTTTTCTTGCCCAGGCAGCTGATCCTGATCCTGCAGGTTATTAGAAGATCAGTTGTCCTGTTTGTGATTCTTATGACAAATGACACAATGCAAATCTGACATGTCAAAGAATTTTGTTAAGAGGAGGTCTCCCCAAACTAATGTCTCGTAGCTCTTACAGTCACCAGCCTGCACGGTTTTGCCTCTAAACACTCTAAAATTAGTTGGTGACAATTACAAACGAACAAAGCCAAGTACATCTCAACTGGAGACCAGAAAGTTAGAGAGGAGGGGAGAAGCCACAAGTTGCCGTTTGAGGCCAGCATTCGTTAAGGGCTACCAAAGGGGTGCAGAGGTTCTGCCTGGTTTCCCACCATTGATGCAAGAAGCTACTCACTTGTTTTGCTCCTGGTTTCTGCTCCATGGGTGTCATTCTTAACATCTTTGTTTCCTTCTCATACTGGCAGTAGTATTTGACCCAGGAGATTCCCAGTGCCCCTACATCAAATCAAGAGATGAATTAATACCTGAGACCACCCCACCCCACCCCAATTCTCCACGTTCAGAGACGTGCAGCATCTAATACAACCATCTCAAGCACTGCCTGGGTCTCCAGCACTAAAAAAATAAAAAGACAAATGGCAGGCAGACCTCTCTCACTTCTCTGGCTTGTAGATAAAAAACTGATGCCACAGGCTACCTATCACATCCTGGCCCTTGCCGACTCTTCTCGATTCAATATATGTGAGAACTTGACTCAATTCCTTGACTTCAGTTCTGGTTACAAGGTTGAATTTAACTAACTGCATGGCCTCTGCTTTCATTAAAACCCACGATATTCTCATCAGCAGAATGGGGAAATCTGGTTTAGATGATGCCACTATCAGACAACCCCACAGTAGGACTACAATGCCTAAAGAGTGCTTGTTAATGGCTCTATTCAGCTGGGAATAAAGGACCACACCTTTACTAATGGTTTACTAATGATTTACTAATAAATCATTTTATTACTGACCAGGATGGGAGTTGATGTGTAACATGGACAATGACAAAATCCTGCATCTTAGGAGAAAAAAAGGGATAAGACACAGGTGTACAATGGGGGAGTCCTGGCTGAACAATGATGCACCCGCAAAGGATCCAGATATTCCAAGACACCACAGTGGTGAAGCTGCCAAGCAGTAAATACTGCTTTAAATGAACAAGACGGTAGAGTCCAGATTGTGGGAAATGATTTTCACTCTCTATTCTGCCTTGGCCATGGCCCACATAGAGGAAGGCACCCTATTCTAAACATCACAATCTGGAAGAAGAAAAAAAGACAAATTGGACTACCTCAAAAGAGGACTAAATGACCTAGGAACGGAAATTGTCCAGTGCGGAAATTTAATGGATGCGGGTATGTTCAGCGTACGAAAGAGACGATCGAGGGGAGAAAAAAACCAATCTATCAGAAGAGAGCTGGAAGGGACCTTGGAGGTCTTCTAGTCCAACCTCCTGCTCAAGGAGGAGACCCTCTACCATTTCAGACAAGTGACTCTCCAGTCTCTTCTTAAAAACCTCCAGTGATGGAGCGCCCACCACTTCTGACGGCAGCTGTTCCACTAGTTAATAGCAGCCTGTAGAAATCTAAAGTTATAGGGAGGAAGGACATTTGTTTTCTGTTGCCCCAGAGGGCAAGACCAGAAGTTAAAATGTAAGGAAATAGATCCAGGTAAGAAATTAGGAAGAGCTTCCTGAAAATGAGAGCTGTCAAACAGTAGGACAGATCTACCGTGTACATCCCCCTTTACCGGAGGATTCTGAAATGAAGCTGAATGCACCAAATAAGGGTGGGTCAGATGAGGCACTTTCCAGTTGTGTGGTTCTATAGGAAACTACCGGAGGAAAGTGGGGGGAGTAAATACAGGAATCGTGTATTTCTTGAAAAAGGGAACCTGGGAACTCTTTTTGCAAGGATGACCACAGTCATATACAGCTCACAGATAAGCATTTCTAGCTTCCTGAGTTTTTCAAATAAATAGCAGAGACTTCCTATGAATACGAGTGTGGTCGCACCCTTATATACAGAACAAAAGTGAAACTCACACATGTATCTTATTCATGGTCTTGCCATAAAGTGATTTCTCAGAGGACCAGAGCTGCTTTAAAGAGTCTGTGATGGGGATTCCATGGTGATCAGCTTGGCTTAAGAGACCCAAGAATAGCTCAAACTCTGTGAGGCAATTATTTACCTCACATTCCTGCAAGACGCCATTTGATGTCAGTCCCCAAGGTCAAGATTGATTTGAGAGTGATGTTCTATGTGCATTCAGGTGTGCAAATGTTCTTTTCCACAACCCTAGTTGTTTCTGTAGGGACTAGCATGAGACTGGGATACCTCAAGTACTGGTTAAAACCGGTCTTTCGGGCAGGATCCCTTAATTCTCTTCGGCAGTAACTATTTCTCCCTGAAAGAAGGCCTAGACTCAGATGTTAAGACACTACAGCTTCTCAGTCCCCCTTTGGGCTTCACAGAGCTCAAGAGAGCTAATCTAGAATTGAATACTCTGCCCTTGATGCTGATTCTCCAGAAAAACCTAGTAAAATGTAGTAAAATGCCTCTTACATTTTTCCTGTGAATAGAGGTATCCCTCAATGGCTGCTTTGCCAGGTAGCTTGCAGGTGAGTGGGGCTTCTTTCATTCTTTTCTTGAGGTCTTCCAGCTCTTCACGTGTGCTGCTGAAATGATTCCTTGTCTATTGAACAACGGGAGAAAAGACTCAATTTGTATGTGGGAGGCAAAATCCTTACGTTCAGAAGGCCAGTGGGACACTTCCATGGTCTTCTATGAAAGAGCCAGAGAAGAAGGCTAATCTTGGTGGACCAGTCTAGCAATCATTTCAAGCAGAGGCTGGCCAGGTGACCCTGGAGACTTTGCAAAGATATGCAGGAAGTAAAGGTGTGTAAAACATTCTAAGATCAGTGGGGCTGTTTTGAGAAAGTGCCTCCACAGAGAACAGTGGAAGAGTCAACTTTCCACCCTGGAGCTTTAATATAAATGGATGGTAATCATAACAGCTCTTACCAAAAGTTTAGCCAAAGGGATAATTTTTAAATATTTTAAACAATGAAGCATACTTTTGCATCCTGCCTTCATGGTGCTTAGGGAAGGTGGGTTTTTTTCCCAAAGTACAAAACAAAACTTTTGCGCATTTGGGAAGAATATTTATCCAAAGAGGCTCAAGGTATTTGATTCGTGACACACGGTTTGCTCTTCCCTGGAGCCTGGGGAAAGAGGCCAGAGCCTGGATACTGAGGTTCAAAGCTGTTCTGAAACCAGCTCTCTCCCACTGGGCTGGGCAGGTGTTTGAGGGACGGCAAGTCTCCCTCTCTCCAGAGGTCCCATGTCTGGACACCCACCAGCTTCCTAGGAAGGAGGAGGCATAGAATCAACACAGCCAGATTTCTTCTCTGGACAGCCATTTCTCCCTTCTCCAGGTTGAAGAAGTGGAGGAACATGTCCAGCTCAGCACCTGGAGGGGCCCTCTAATCCACCTTTCCCTCTTCCAGGGAGGTTAAGTGCTGCAGCTGGGATCCCTGCCAGTGTAGGCCTGGCGTCCTTGGCTAACCAAGAGACTCTCTGAGACACTCCTTGGCTGCCCCAATGGCCTTTGGGGAAGGCCCAGAATATCTGAGGGGCCCCCCAGGGCAGTTTCAATGGCTGGTTTGACAAGTTCATCAGGCCCCGTGGATCAATCTCGGCCTCAGGTTGGGGTTTCTCAGATGTCCCTGTCTCGGGTTAAAAAAAGTTTGAAAACAGAACCAAGTGCTCTCTAGACATAACCGATTCCTTGTATTTTTTTTTAAAGTGAGTTAAAATGTACATGCCTAAGCCTAAAAATCAGTGGTGAGAATAAGAGTTGTCACTAAGAATTGCTGCTTCTCCACTTAAAAAGAAGAGGTGGGAAGAACCTGGGAATATTGGAAATTCACTTACATTTTGCAAACTGAGCTGAAGCTGTTGCTTGTATGGAAGGAAATCTTGTGTGAGCTCCACAGTCAGGTTGTTGTAAGTGAAGAGGCTATGAAGAAAAGCCAACACCTACGCAGGGAAGAATGATAATATTCTAAAAATTGTACAGGCAAAAGCCAACAGACCATGCCAAGAATGGAGCTGGGCCTCTGCAGGGGGAACATGCTGCCAAATGACTTTGCAACCAATCAGAACTGGTTTCAACACTGGCCAAGCAGGGCTGACGGGCATCCCAGGCGCCTGACAAGTTAAAGATTCTGACTAAGTTCACACTTATGTTCACAAGAGGAAACATAAGCAACTAATGTTCACCTGCTCTTCCTCACTGAGGCCTCGACTGATTGTGTGGAATAGGTTTTTCCCTTTAATTCTAATTCTAATTTATTAATTATATAATAATTTATTATATATTTTCTCTAAATCAAGGACAACAATGTTTGAATATAATAGTAGTGATAGATATGGCCCAACAACGCTTAAGCCCTCTTTTGCAACTCTGAGGGTTAGCTGGTACAGGTAATCATTTCTTATGCAGACTTAAGTTTATATAGTTTATAGAGAACACAGAACCAATTTTCTACCACTACTAAATGGAATGGAACTATTTATTTCTGTGTGAAACTCTGCACATTTCACTTTCCTGCTTTTGGTCACTTTACAACCAAGAGAAACCCTCAATTTCTACTTATAGCAAAATGAAATAAAAATAAAAGAAAATGCAAAAGACTACTGAAGACCAGTTTCACCTTCATGAAAAAAAATTTTTTTACATTTTCTTTCTTTTCTCTTTAAGAATAAAAGCATTTCTGAAACAAACAATTGTAAAGGCTTACACTAAAGAGTACATAGGCAGTCTTCTACGTATGACCAGCCATTTAGTGACTGTTCAAAATTATGACAGACCACCCAAAAGGTACTTACTAACCCAGTTCTGAAGTTCCAATACAATTTTTAAAAGGTTGTAAAATCTAGTCGGACAGTCTAGGCGAGGGGAGGCATCAGACTTACAGGCTCCACAATACTGAATTTCTTGCTCTCCTGCACTTCTTGGATTTGATAAACATATTCCAGGGAAGATTCAAAAAAAACATGTCGCTCTTTATCCACCAGCAAATCAGCCTGAACAGAAAAAAAGAAAGAAAGGAAACACTACAGGATCTTTCTGCTGCAATTAAGGAAGGCTGTAAATCTATGAGCAGCTGAACACTATTTCTAAAAGCAGAAAGAGAGAGAGGGGAGGAAAATACCCCAGAACAGAAAACACCATGTGTTTTGAATTGTTTCCCAAGAACAAACTGTATTAGTTATATTAGCCAGAATTCCTATTTGAGACTTGCATTCATTTCAAAGCGTCCATTAAAGCGGGCAAATCAACAATACTTTACATAACAAATAGGGGGAAAATAAATTAAAAAGTTCAACTAATTCCCTCTATTACTGAACACGCAATTTTGCCAGTTTGTGAATTTTTATTTATATTCCGCCTTTATTACATTTACAAATAACTCAAGGCAGCGAACATATCCAACACATCTTCCTCCTCCTATTTTCCCCACAACAACCCTGTGAGGTGGGTTGGGCTGAGAGAGTGACAGGCCAAAGGTCATCCAGCTAGCTTTCATGGCTAAGGCGGGACTTGAACTCACCGCCTCCTGCTTTCCAGCCTGGAGCCTTAACCACCAGACCAAACTGGCTCTCCAAACCGTCTTCATCAAGAGACTCACTGACAGCTTGGGTCCAGCTCTAGGCCCTGCTCACGGATGCGGAAGGCAGGCGAGGTGTTGGGCCAAGACTAGCAAAATCCAAGCTTGGTCCCCTCTCAGCCAGCAGAACTGACCAGCTGACCGAGATCCAAGGGCTGCTTTCTCAGACCAACCTAATGGACAAAGTTGTCGCAGAGATGGCTCTTGTTCCTTCTTGGCCGGCCACGGAGGATAAAACGTAAAGCCCAGAATGCTTTTGCTTGCCAGAGAAGTGCCAAAATAAGCAGATGTCATGAATGCAACAGCTGTGTGACTGTGGCCTGTTCCACCAGTTCAACCATTGACTGATGATAGCCTTAGTTTGCTGGGGTGGGATGGGGGTCAGTGGGCCTGATCCACTGGTGGGAGAATTCAGGGGTGGGAGAAAACTTCCTGGCAGGCAGAAAAGGAATAAGAAGCAGGGGGGAAATTACAGAGCAACGCCTGTGTCTTGATATCCTGAAGAAATGGCCGGACATAAATAAACAACAGACAGCCGCCTTGACCTGCTGGGCTACAGGGAGATGCCTTTCTCTGAGCACCACCCAACCATCAGCCTCTCCTTTACCTCCTGAAGCTGAGACTCCTTTTTCTTGGAAGATAAATGCAGGTGGCGATCCAGCATGGAGTAAAACTTCTCCCCATCCTTCTCAAACTTTTTCTTCCTTTCCTTTGGAAAGAGAATTTGCACAAACTTCTATTAGGATCCACTGAGCACAAATGGAAGAGCCAAAATCAGAATTCACTCAAAATGTGAAAACTTGGATGTTTGGAGAGGAAGGAAAATTGTTCTGATTATGTTCAAAATCTTTGCTAATATTATTTTCATATAATCCCAATTTCTGGCTGGGGAATGCCTCCTCAAGTCCAAAATGTAAGTGTTTTGGTTCACACACACACACACACACACACACACACACACCTATGTTTGAACTTAGCCAATGAGCACTGTAAATGGAGGATTGTCAGATTCTTTTTTCCTATGATTTGCCCAAAATGTTCATGAGTAAATTTGAACTGAATGCCCATCTTCTGCATCTCACCTTTGTTTATTCTGCTGTGCAGAAAATCAGTTTATTTCTAACACACACCCTGTGTAAAATGTTAAATTGCACTGAGTCCAGGAATAATTAAAGTAATAGAATAACAGATTAATAACAAAATTATGCAGATTGTTAACCACAAATGAACTCTTAAACCCTTAGACTTTACTACTGTATATGAATTGTACTTTCTATTAATAATAAAAGTATAGTTCATAGACATTACAGACTACGATACGAGACCCAGTTTGGTGTAGTGGTTAAAGTACTGGCCTAGGAACCAGAGATTAGTAAACAACATTTGCTAATGAATTCATTACTCTAAATGAAAATATTATTCTATGGTATCATAAAATCTCTGCCATAGTAACAAATATTACCGTGTTTCCCCGAAACTAAGACCTCTCTGATAATAAACCCAATCAGGCTTTTCAGCTCTTGCATTAAAATAAACTGCCCCCCAAAATAAATCCCCTACCAACTATTTACACACATGTGCAGCTGGTCCCGCCATTTCTCTGGTTGCTTCAGAGGTGGGTTTCAGCAGGTTCTGACCAGTTCTGGAGAACCGTTAGCGGAAATTTTGAGTAGTTCGGAGAACCAGTAGTAAAAATTCTGACTGCCCCCCCCCCCTTCTATTCTCTGCCTCCCAAATCCCAGATGATGGGAAGGAAATGGGGATTTTGCAGTATCCTTCCCCTGGAGTGGGGAGGGAATGGAGATTTTACAGTATCCTTCCTCTGCCACGCCCACCAAGCCACACCCACAGAACCGGTAGTAAAAAATTTTGAAACCCACCACTGGGTTGCTTGCCGTGCAAACAACACGAGGTGAGGAGGCTAGGCTGGAGGAGGGGAAAAGGGGGACGTGCCCTCCCCTCCGTTCTTCACGCCGGTCGAGCAGCTGGCCACCACTGCCCTGACATGTCCCGCCGCTGCCGCTGCTGCCTCGTGGAGCAGGACTCTGCAAGGCTTGTTGTGCCGTTGCACGCACAAATGGCAGCACCACTGCGAGCTTCATCATACCGGCACCGCTAGCGTCCTGCAGCTCACGGCTGCACCAGTAGTGGCAGGACGCCAGCTGTGCTGGTATGTCAAACCTCTTGGCAGTGCTGCCGTTCGTGTGTGCAACAGCACAAGCCTTGCAGAGTCCTGCACCACGAGGTGGTGGCAGCGCAATGAATCTCACAAAGACTTATTTTTGGCAAATGAGGAAGGGGAGAAGCGAGACGCATGGAGCGAAACGTGGCTCCCCTTGCCGTCTCTTCTCCCCCCCCCCCTTTTTAAAATCTGATTTATATGCTGCCCTTCTCTGGAGACTCAGGGCGGCTTACAATGGGTTAAGCAATAGCCTTCATACTTTTGTATATTTATACAAAGTCAGTTTATTGCCCCCACAATCTGGGTCCTCAAAAAAAAACTATTGAACTCACAAGAGGTTTTCTTTTACAATGTGTTTCCCTAGACACAACGGCAAGGAACGCCACGGAGCTGGAAAGGTAAGACCCGCGTCTCACTTCTCGCCTGCCCCACTTACCACCCCCAAACTGCATCCCTAAAGGGGGCGGGTGGCTAAGCAAGGGGCAAGAGCCCTGCCATGCCCGGCAAGGGAGGGGGAGAAGAGACAGCAAAGGAAGTCATGTCTCACACCACGTGTCTCGCTTCTCCCTCACCCCACCTGCCAGAAATGAGTCTTTCTGAGACTCATCGCACTGCCGGCGCCATCTCGTGGAGCAGGACTCTGCAAGGCTTGTGCTGTTGAATGCACTGCCGCGAGGTTCGACATACTGGCACAGACATGAGTGGCAGGACACCAGCTGTACCAGTATGATGAAACTCACAGCGGTGCTGCAGTTCATACATGCAACGGACAACAAACCTTACAGAGTCCTTCTCCATGAGGAAGCGGTGGTGGCGGGACACATCAGGGCAGCAGCGGCCAGCTGCTCGGCCGGCACGAAGAACAGGGAGGGGAGGCAGCGGCGATGACGATGGGACATCCAGTCCCAGGCTCGCCACCTCCTCCACCCCCAAAATAATAAGACACCCCCCCCCCGGATAATAAAGCCAAGCCCTTATTTCGGGGTTCAAAAGGGAAACACGGTACTACTGTAGAATATACTGCCACATTTCCAATAACCATCCCTTGACATCTGGAATATCACATTACCAATTTCTCAATATGATCCTTCTTGACACCCCTAGGCTCAATACAACCATATTCCAAAGCTTTGCTATATAAGATTATGTTAACATAAAGATTTGAAGTTACAACTGCCAAAACATCTTAGGGAGATATTTATGCGAGGGAGATTCGAACAGCTTGACCCAATGGTCAGATATGGGAGATTCCATTCTATACCCTACAATGAGTGTCTCTGCATTTGTGAGGCAGAGGTAGAAGTCCTGGCTCACATCCTATACTGACTGTTGCTTGTATAAGGGGGTGAGAGACAGGTACCTTGGTCCATATATCAAACGAATGATCCATTGGGATTCCAAAAAGGCGCTAACTGATCACACAACTGTATCATGTGAGTTAAGGAACCTGTAATTTTTTAAAATATCTCCAGGGTAGAAAAATCTGATGTCCATCCTTTCAAATATGTTCTTCATGGACTCCAATCTACCCTAAATACAATTTTTTGATAAATCAACCTGAATCTTAGATCTGTAGACAACATTTTACCAATTTTAAGATCATAAATCCACTACAGGACTTTTGGGAATACTATTTCTTTAGTCTATGCTTGAAATATTCCAGAAATGTTCACTTTAATAGTATTTTTGAGCTTTTGATAAAAATATATTACATGTTTTAATTCTGACATGGATTTCATCAAGTAAAAATGCATAGATACAGCCAATTTAAAGTCATAATCTCATCTTTTGTGCAAACTTTGCAAATTTCCATCAATTTTCATAGTAGAAGTTTTTCCAAAGAAAAATGAGTGTTATTATCACACAAGACTCTGATGATGAAAACTCTATCAGTGTCCCAAAATGGCCCAAAGATGTCTCACCACTCCTTGGAATAAAATACCTTTTCTGCTACAGGTTATACTAGCCATAACCACATCGGAAATATGTGTCTTTATATATGTCATTATATTTTCATTTTACAAGCAGCTGTCTGATAAGGCCATTTATTTTTTTTAAAAAAATCACAGGGATAAATGTTGCCATCTTATAAAGAATATCTAGGTTTTAATCTGATAAAAGGAAGCAGATCTCTGGTCTACCTCAATATTTGCTTAAAAGAAGAGTTGTGAATCAGAGAGAGCCATGCTGGTCTGTGGTAGTCAAGAATCAGGTGTCTGTTCGTCTGATATTTTATTAAAAGGCATCAGCTTTTGTGAATGCTTTTCCTCAGATGAAGGACACTGAATTTAATTCAACAATATTGCCACTCGAATCATCTGATGAAATGAGTTGTTGTTCACAAAAGCTTATGACTTCTGATAAAATTTGTTAGTCAGAAAAGGTGCTACCAGATTCCTTCGCCTTTTTTGAATAATGATTGGCAGTTCCTGTTAGGAAGAACACTGTGATGATACCCATGAGACTGATTCACAAATTTAGAAGGGAACGAACACGGATGGTCTTCACTGTTTCTCAACCTTTTGGCTAAGAGCAAAACCTCTGTTGTTAGTGAAAGGGCAGACAGGCAGGCACTCGCTTCAGAATGACTTCCATTCCTAACTTTGTACTTTAGGCGGAACTTGCATATGTTAATGGGCTGCCTATTGCTCTGCATTGGCTTTCCTTGAACGAGACTCTGAAAACAGGCTGAATATTAAAAATGGGTGGCTGAAAGCATTACGCGGCTTCCGTGGTTTGTCGGCTCAAGGAAGGAAACCGCCGTCTAACCATTTTTAGTAATAGGCAGCCCGTTTGCATCCAGGGGTTGCCCTTAAGTCTGACATTAGAATAGAATAGAATAGAATAGAGTAGAGTAGAGTAGAGTAGAGTAGAGTAGAGTAGAGTAGAGTAGAGTAGAGTAGA
>WNWU01000106.1:1105323-1145958 GCA_012654045.1 Ptyas mucosa
GAGTAGAGTAGAGTAGAGTAGAGTAGAGTAGAGTAGAGTAGAGTAGAATAGAATAGAATAGAATAGAATAGAATAGAATAGAATAGAATAGAGAATAGAATTCTTTATTGGCCAAGTGTGATTGGACACTCAAGGAATTTGTCTTGGTGCATAGGCTCTCAGTGTACATAAAAGAAAAAAATATACATTCATCACGAATCATAAGGTACAACACTTAATGATAGTCATAGGGTACAAATAAGCAATCAGGAAGCAATCAATATCAATATCAATCGTAAGGATACAAGCAACACAGTTACCGTCATACTGTCATAAGTGGGAGGAGACGGGTGGTGGGAACGATGAGAAGACCTGGGGACTTTAAACTCTATGCCCTATGACTAAATAGATGAAACCTATAGATCAGATTCTCCTCTTTAGAAGGCAGCATTCCTGACTCACCCATGCTAGCCAACCATAGGAAACCCCTGATCTCTCCCAGCGGTGCCACAAAGGAAGGAGAAATCATTCAGAAAAGGAGGCACGCAGCAGGTGCCGGGTCAGCCAGATGAAACATTAACCAGGAAGCTTTCGTTTAGTGATCTCCATCACATTTTTTTCACACACGGAGGAGATTCAAACACAATTATTTTTTAGTAAAAAGTATGTTTTGCTTTGATTTAACCCGAACAGATATTCTTCGGGGGGGGGGGGGGGAGAAGAGAGAGGTAGAAATCATTTTAAATGGAACAGCCCCTCAGAGCCATTTTCCGGCCAGACTGTTCCCACATTTATTTTCTTCCAAAATGGAGCAGTGATCTGAGTAGCAATGAAGGAGGCAGAAACTTTGAGAAACCACTGGGAGCTCTACCATGTTCAGGTCAATTAATTATTATGGAGGTTTGGAAAGTATTTTGCTCTGCCAAGAATGTAACTATCAATAATTTTTAAAATGTCATTTGTAAAATGTTCACAAGATCTTATTTATGGCCGGGGGGAAAAAAAGGAATTTTCTGAACTGTCTCGCTTAAATTCTTGAGACTAGATTCTTGCTTCATTCCAACCTTTCCAGTCATCTCCCCCGTCCGCCTATTTACAGACTGCTGTCGCCACCATCCCTTTCCATCACCATCACCCAGTGGTGGGTTGCTCCTGGTTCTGTCCGGTTCTTGAGAACCGGTAGTAAAAGCGGCAGGAGGCTCCGCCCACCCGCCCATACGTATAAGATACAATCTGTGCATTCGCAGAAGTGAGTGCGCGTGCGTGCGTGCTCCCATTGCGAACTGGTAGTAAAGGTAAGTAGAACCCACCCCTGCCATCACCCCCATTTTTCTAGACATTGCAGGAGCCATGCCGTGCCCCCAAATTAAAAAGGAATGAACAATACGGTACCCCAAGAGAGAGAAGGAGGCCTTTGTACTTTTTTCCTCACCCTGAAATCCAGCAAGGATGAACTGCTGGTCTAGACTCTAGGACTGGGACCCCCTTCTGCAAGTGTCCTTGGGTCAAGCTGGCCCAAAAAGAGAGGCTGGGAAAAGTCCCTCAACTCCAAGGAGCTCCTTGAAAGGAGAGACTCCCTCTCGACGGAGTAAAAAGTGTCACTTAACAAATAATCAAATGTGAAGGTTAGTTTTGTGGCTTTCCAGAAGCCCAGTTCAAAGATGTTTGTATTCCTTCAGCTGTTTTACAATGTTAATAGTCTGCATAGGAGACTACTGCGTAGTGGACAATATGGAAAGAGCAAGATCAGAACACCCTACTTTTTAAAAAAGTATTTAAAAAAAATAACTACTAATAAATGTAGCCATCCGAGACACTACTCTGCAATTTATTTCTTTTTAGGAACTGGCTAGAGATACTTTGAACGAGCACTGAGAATCACACAAAAAGAACGACATCTCCTCTTAATACAGTTATGTTACAAATAAAATGGAGTTAGACCGAGAACTTACTTTGGTGAATCCAATTTGCTCCTTACGGAATTTTTCAAGAGGTTTGATCAACAAATTACTGGCATTTTGCACCTGTGAGGAAAAATGTAGCCAAATAAATAGGCAACAACACTGAACCTTTTAAATCTGCATGATTTGGTCTTCCACTGTGCTCGAGAACTAAGTTTAAAGTAACTCATTTTAAACTCTGCAGATCTAAGGAAGAACTCATGGGACACGAGAGTTCACAGGCGCAGAGTTTGGCCAGGTTCTCACCTCAAACTACGTCTTCTTCTGGATTAGTGTGTTATGTGAGAAACCATAATTAAAAGCTAATCGTGGAAAGGACTAATGGAAATCATGATATAATGCAATAGGGTTTGTGTAATGTGATGTGTGTTTTCAGAAAAATCTCCCTGTTCCAACAATTTGGAGACGTCAAAAATCCTCAGTTTCCAAGAGCTCTATAACATATCAAACATTTCTTAGAACCTCCAAGATCTTGGACTGATCAGTGTTTTCTGGAAGGAAGTTTTTAAGATGTTTTGTGCCCGGAACTGAATTGAAGTGAATGAAGAGTGGAAAAACCTGAAAGAAAGAGGACAGACAGCTTTGCAAGAGAAATGGGCATATTTAGCGTGCCCCAGAAATGCAGCTGCTTGATTTAAAACCCCCACAAGAAATACCCACAGTAATTAAGATGTTTTAATTAAATAATCCAATAATTAGGAGTGAAATGCACATAAAACCCCCGGAAAGAACGTAACTTGTTAAAATGGGATAGATCCATACTGACTCCTTTCCGGCAGGGAATTCTGCAAGGGCACTATGTTAGAAGTTGTATTACTGTAGCTATTGCTGATCTTATTTTGGCTGGGTTTAGATATCAAACATGGATTGTGCAACCTATTAAGTGATGGTTTTAGCTGGTCAAATAATCCACAACTGCAGAGATTATACCATAAATCAAGATTTACAGTTCCCAAGGTTAAACACTGACACAACATGCTGGGCCCAAGCCAAACATGCTTTGGGTCAGGCAAGGATGGAGCTGAGCCCCATTTACGGAATCCTCAACCCACTTCTGACTAAGGAGGAAGGAGAAATGTCCTTACCATCATGGACCTCTCAAGTTCCACCTCTTGGAGTAGCTCAGCAAATTCCTTAAAGGATTCAGCTGAAAAGGAGAGAAAATACTGTAATGAGAAAACATTAATTGAGAGATGAAATAATTGAGAAATTAACAGAAGCCAATTAGGTGCAATGGTGAAGGCCCCAGACTAGAAAGCAGGAGACCGTGCAGGGGACACGCCTTAGTTATGAAAGCCAGCTGGGTGCCTTTGGGCCAGTCACTCTCTCCCAGTCCAACCCACCTCACAGGGTTGTGGGGAAAATAGGAAGAGGGGGAAGCTTATGGGTCTGTTTCTTGCCTTGAGTTATTTGTAAAACTATAAGAGATGGGAATATACGGTACTTCCTATTTCCCCCATCTGGCCTTTAGTATCCTCCTGGTGGATTGAAACCCTGAACGCGAAGGCTTCTTGGCCAGTTATCGTATCAATGTGTCAGGAGAGATTATTCAGCTGTGACCAACGAGAAATCTTCTGAGCAAACAAGAGGGGTGTCCCAAGTCTCCCATGTCCAAAACAACCGCCCACTGGAACCCAATGAAGCATTTCCACATGATCATTTTATTACTGCCTCAAATCTGGGTCAAACCACATACGGCTTCTGACCCAGAGCCCACCGTCTTGGCTCGGCTTTTTGCTTTAACTCAAAAGTGCACGAGAAGATGGAGCTCTCCTGCCCCAGCATCATGCTCACGAATTCTTCCCTTTCCTTATAGGATAATACGGAATCATCTATTGGATATCTATGCTGTGCCAAATCTGTTCTGCAATTTGTCAAACTTTTCCCCTCCTTCGGTTTTTCTGTCTTATCCTCAGGATGCCCCAACGCTCACCAGAGAGGGCGGGAGGGCAGGGCGGGCCTGCTGATTTCTGACACTCGTCTTTTTTCATCACACCTGCCGCTGCCCTGACTGTTCACACCTTCACTTTTTCTACTTATTCTTCCACCAAATGTAAATTCTGCATGATTTTATAAGCATTTACTATATACTGCAATAAAAAAAATGATCTGACATTTGCATCTATCAATCCATGCATCTCAAATATTAATAGGCAAAGTAATCACTGATACAACTGGGTTGTTTATCGGCTAAGAAATGTGAATAGTAAATACACTCTTTAGAAAAGCATTCTCAAAAGAGGCACAAAAGAGGCACTCCAGTTTATTTTCTTCCCATGGAAATAGGTAGAAGCCCGCCTTCTGATCAGGACAGGCCCTCATACAACTCTCGCATGGACACACTTTGTTCAAGAGAAGGAAGTTGCATTGTGTTAATGCCTCCCAAGTCATGCTGGGAAGGGGAGGAAACCATTCTTGGAAACACACATTCCAGCTGTTGCTGGGTTCCCCAGGCTGCTACATGGAACCCTTGGCCAGGGGGAAACAAGACATAAATCTACTAGACATATCAACAAGGCCAGATATAATCTGAATTTTTAAACTTTAACGACTTGCACTTTTCAATGCAACTTCAGCTGACCTAATACATGGCTGCTGTTCTGGATCTGAGCTGTTCTAAGTACAGATCTGCCCATCGCAAAAGGCAGTTATGGAGAGGCCGTTAAGTATGTCGGATAGGTTTGATGCATGATATTCTAAACTGAATCGCAACAAGAATTTTATTACTCAAGCAGGACATTAAATGGACTTCTAGCACCTAGCCCTGACAAGGCGAAAGACACAGCTGGCCAAAAAAGCACTTACCAATGTTGATTTCATCATCTGTCAGAGTGTCCCCAATGAAGTCAAACTGGAAGGACTGGAGTGTCAGGGAGAATTTCTGGACAGCCAAGGAATAATCTGGGAAAGTTTAAGCAGGAGAGTTTCACATGTGAGTGAGTATACAAGGAGAGCAACTCAATTTGCAGAAACCTCATAGCTGAAGCAGAGCACTGATTTTGAACTTTGGCCCCCGGGGACTTCTGAATGAAAGCTGGGCTCCCCCAAGCATCACCTGCTTACAAAGAGGCAACTGCCCCCTCGCAGCTGGCTTGCCTGCCTCATCCTGGCTCCTCCCCCTTCGCTCCCTGCCCCGCCCACAGCTCCAGCTGGCCTCTACAGCTTCCACAGAACACCCTGGATACAGCTTTGGGGCCAACAAATATTCTTGGAAATAAATCTTGCGTTGAAGGCTGGCACTCTATTTTATAGCATCGCAGCTTCTCAATATTTTTTTAATGAAAACAATCTGTAATGGAATCAGGAATCAGAGAGAGGCAGCAGAGTAAATGTTTACCAACACACTGCTCTCCATGGCTATTAAACCGCCTTCACCAGTTTTAAAATAAACATGCAGAAGAGGGACTTTGTGTGCATTAAAAATAATTTCCATGCTGGGGTCAACATAGGTCTGTCTAGGAAGGAAGGAAGGAAGGAAGGAAGGAAGGAAGGAAGGAAGGAAGGAAGGAAGGAAGGAAGGAAGGAAAACATTGGCAGGGCTGCTCTGGATTTGGTTCTTCTGCAGAACAGCCATCTGACTGAATGGCTTTGCAAAAGCCTTTGCCAGCATGTTCATGTTCATCATTCAGGTTTCCAAGCCATTAATTCTTATTATTTATTAGTATTTATTCTATTTGTATCCTGCCTTTATTACTTTTTATAAACAACTCAGAGGGGTAAACGTAAGAATATAGAGTCACAGGGCTGGAAGGGTCCTTTATCATCTTTGATGCTCTTCTCTGCACACTTTCCAGGGCCTCAGCATCTTTTCTGTATCACAGTGACCAGAACTGGACTCAGTAGCTTCAGTATAAAGTGGCATAATCAACTTCTTGTGATCTTGATACTGTCCCTTCCTGGATGATTGGTTGTGATTGTGATGCTTCCTCTTCCTGTTACTCTTCCCTCTCAGTGCAGCTGAATCTGCAGGCAGCATATATGAATTAATTTACTTTTGAGTCACAATCTCCAAAGTGCCTTAAAAGCTCATCTGCTCTCTTTTTCTATGCATTCTGGAATTTGGAAGTTTAGAAAATACTTGCATAACCAAAAGCAACTCGGTCTTAAAACACCAAGAGAAGAGAACTGTTTTGACCAGCGCCATAGAATTGCATATGAAATCAGCAGAGTTGCTTGGTGGCACATGAATTAATTTGAAAGGCAGGCAGCAAAACTCCCAGGGAAAAACCTCTGACTGCCATGCTGGGCTCATGGAGCAGAAGCTGAAGAAGAGCCATTCGGGCTCTTCAGCCTCGTTTGAAGGCCACAAAGAAGCAGAGGGCCAGGTGGGTGAGCTGCGGATAAACCAGGCCCTACACTGTTAAATGCCCTGGAACCAGTGAGGAGTTCGATACCTCCTGGCCAATAAAACCTCTGACTCTTTGGAGTCAGATGAGCGAAGGAGGATCCATGGGAAAGGAGAAATAGAAGGACCTTGAGCAAGATCCTGCAGAGCCAGGGCAGCATTAAGGGCAATGGACCAAGAACATGAAAGGAATTAAAAGGCAGCGTGAATCCTTACACCCTCCCCACCCCTTCCTTATTTTAACCGTACATCCACATTTTGAGGTAGGCGGAGCTGTGATTCATGGACTGGCAGCAAAAAGACCTCTACAGATTTACAAGAAAACAAGGACCCAAGATCTGGATGTCCCTTTCATCTCCACCCCGACCCTGTCCTAGGTTCCTGCCAGTTCTTTCACCACACCAAGTCTCTTCCCATGGCCAACTGCCACGTTCTCAAGTGTAAAAAGATTGCTTGTCTGAGCTTAAGTAGAATCAAATTTGCAGTGTCTTCAGCCGAAAGCATCTAGGAACTGGACATGGGTGTGTCCAGGAAGAGCTGCAGAGCCCCAGATGGGCTGCAATGAAGAGGAGGAACAACAACAAAAAGGTCAGCCGGGTCAGAGAGACGACAAGCTGAAGCCAACAGCCGCTCAACTCATCCTCAGACTGTCCCCAACAAGCTTCTGCCTTCTCCTTTCACTTGTTCTGCTAGGCACAAAAGAGAAGGGCTCTCCAGAAAGCCCAACTAGAAGGTGAGTTTTTTTCTGTCTTATTTTCTGAACCTTCAGACAGCCAATGGTTTTTCCAAGGGTCAGGAGACGACTGGGCCGTTCTTCAGGTTTATTACATTTGACCATGGCACGAAGAGAGGTAATGTGATGCAGGACTCTGCTTCTATCTGGGCTGAGGGAATGACTGGCCCAGAATCCCCCACAGAAATGAACCTGCTTCACCCTCCCTGATGCTGTAACCATTACACTCCACTCTTTTTGCCCCACCCGGTTCTCTCCAGATGCTGGGATGCAAATCTCTACCGCGCCCTGTGGTTTTATAAAGGGCTAATTCTGACCTCAACCCTTCTGGCCTTAAGAGATGGTCACCCTGCAACTCTCTGCCGCATCACAGAGGGGCCTCAGCCTCCTGAAGGAGAGAAGCACCCAGCATGGTCCTCCTTCCTGTTCCTATTGTGCAATTCAGTGCTGAAAAAAGATCCGGCAGCTGAAAGTCATTCAGTCCTTACAGAGAGGAAAAGATGGTTGGCCTGCTCTGCAGAAGGATAGAAGGGCACAAATGTAGTTCATGGGGGGTTAAGCTAAGGTTGTTTCCTTAGAAGTTGGACCACAATGATATATGGGACTTTAAGGTTATTGAAATTGGGGGGGGGGGGTATTTTTTAAAAAAACAAACACACACCAGACTGCCAGAACTGAATCCAAATCAGTTGGATGTGGAGAACATTTGATATGAAATGGAATATTAAAAAAACTATAGATACATGAGTGCCAAAATACAACCTATAATGGAGACTTTGCTGATTTCCTGGCTGTGACAAATGAAGCAAAAAGTTATATCCATAATTTAGACAAGTTTATAATAGTTTAGATTTTTTATTTCGTATTTTGAATTTTTATCTTTTGTTTTTATAAAAATGTGATGCGAATGTGCCATATGATAACTAAAGATATGATGATGACTCCTCCAGACGCTTCCCCGGATGCCAGTTCAGAGGACGGACCAGTCGCAGGGACGTCAGGAGGGCAGTTGGTCAATGGCTCCGAGCAGCTGCCTGAGAGGGATCTGGCTGAAGCACAGCTGCAACAGGGCAGCCCTGAGGCTTCAGGTGGGGGGAAAAGCACACAGGTGCAGCTGATGAGTGAAGATGAGGAGGAACTACCTTCTGCACCTGATCTGAGAACACGCCGGGCAGAGAAAAGGCGGGAGCAGCAAAAGTCAGGCTGATTACTCGAGAGGCAGCCTCGTCCCTCTTGATTGACTGCACCAGAAACTGGCTATTTAGCACAGCAGACAGGTGGAGACAATGCTTGGAACGTGTACATTTCCTAGATGTTTGCTGTTGTGATTCCAGCCTTGCCTTGACTTTGGATCGTATCTTCTGAATTCTGGACTTTTCATAACCTCTTGTATTGTGGTTTTAATTTTGCCTAATGGGTTTATCCTGTTTGGGAAACTTTCAAGGCCCTTGTGGGCTCACTGGCCATCGCTCTGTGGACTAGTATTGGTCTGCATTTGGCAGGATTTAATTCGGACAGCTCTGGATTTTTAGAGAAGGGAATTGCTTGGCAATGTTAATAAACCCACTAACCCACCATTACGTGTGCTTGTGAGTGAGTGTGACAGCCAAATCTAAACCTTCATCGGTGTTAATATTACAAAATTCCCTACTTAGATGGCATGGTCTTTATATGCTTGGATCAAAAGTCCAGCTTTCCCCCAATCTGTCCTTGTGGGCAGGGGTGGGTTCTAAACATTTTTACTACCGGTTCTGGGAGCGTGGCTTATTTTGTGGGCGTTGTTTGATGGTCATGTGACAATCCTTTAGGATTTAGCAGAGGTACTGGTCTACCAGGCTTTTAACTGCTTGCAGAGCTGTACCAGTCTACTCATTTGTTTTTGGAGGCACCGGTCTACCCATTTGTTTTTCAAGCGCACTGGCCTACCACCGCACTGCCTTTTAACACTGATCAACTGTAGGGAGGCCCTTTGAAGCCAGGTGGCAAGAGTTTAAACAGTTTTTTTTCCTTCTAGCCGATCAGCTGGGGTTCAGGAGGCAGCGAACAGATTGGGGGTGGGGCCAAATAAAAGGTAAGAATAATGTGGGAGTGAGCGGGAGGGCCCAACTCCCGAACAAAGAGAACCGGTTCAGTGACGTCATATCATCACCGCTACCGGCTCGGCCGAACCGGGAGGAACCCACCACTGTTTGTGGGGACAAATTGTCAGACCAGCTCCGGCTTAGACAATTACGAAAGAAAACCCCTCCATTTGTTTGAAGTGTTAGGTTCTTTTACTAAAGTTAAGTGGTTGCAGTGAAAGCAAATCTAGATCTGAGTATTCATGCACAAGGGCTACACTTTCCCCCCTTTCCCTGGCCCTCCTCCTTTGACCAGTTCGCCTGTGCCCAATAGTATTCCTTTTTGATGTTTTGGGAACTGCTTTGAAGTTTGGCTTTCGCATTCTGTTCCCAGGCCAGGTGTCCTTGGCAGTGGCTTATTCCACTTTGACACCTCTGGTTCGTTCAACTTGTCTCCCCACCCCATTTGTCTTCCCATGCCCATGCCCAAACTTTACTTACCCAAATTCTTTCTCCCACCCCCCTTGTGTTTTATGCCAGAATGCCAGCGAAGCGAAGAAGCTCAAGATGGCAGGGCTGACACAAATTAACTAATAGTAGTTTTGAAAAGTTCAGAATAAAATGCTCTAGAAAATAATCCTTCTTCTAAAACAGTATAAAAAGGGATGCAAAGAAGAACAAATGCCCCTCCTTCAAAGACCTGCTGCTGACAATCAGACGTGTGTGTGTGAGAGAGAGGGAGGGAGGGAGGGAAGGAAGGAGGGGGGGAGAGAGAGAGAGAGAGAGCTTTCCTGGCAAGATCAAGTGGATCCCTTGCGCCGAATTCTTTTCCTGCTGGAGAAGAGCGAGTCGAACACTCCCTGCGCAGGCCTGGCCTGCAGAGAAACCCAATGCTGAAGAGGGGCATAATGGAGATGGAGATTTTTATAACGCCATTCTTCCTCCTCCCCTTTGGCACAAAATAGGGAAGGAAGAGAGCTTGTGCTGAGCCCTGTGAATGAGAGAAGCCCCGCACCTATTTCTACCCTTCCTCTCTGCAAAAAAAGCCTCTTTCAGCGTTTTCTGCCCACAAAGGTCCGTTTTCCAACTCTGACAGGGGGAAGCGCTCAGCTGCTACCAGCCTCTTGAGAGCCATTCAGAGAAACTCAGAATTTCCTCCTCCATTTTGCGCAAAGCCTGAGGCTCTCTGGCTCTTTTGTGGCCATTCCTCAGAAGTGCAGCCATAGGGGGAAGACTCACCGGCTGGACGGAGCTTTCCGCCCTTCGCCAGAACTTCCAGTGAAATGCATGACTGAGAAATTAAAACTTGAAGACACTGAAAAGCCTTGGAAAGAAAGGGAAACGGCTCTCCTGAATGCCCAAAGAATACAATGCTGGGGCTGGGCAAGCCCCCAAGGAGGGAGACCCCTGAGAGATCCCAGATTCTCAGATGACAACATGCTTCCCCACCAATGGCAGCAAAACCCGGCAGGCAGCTCTGCCGGGATCCTCCCTTCTGGGGTGCGCCTCTAGGTCCCCGATATTTGTCCTCTGGGGTTTAATCTTGAAGTCCTCGGTCGCAAAGCTCAACCGGGAGAGCTGGACAACTCTTCCTCGGACCGAATCACCGTCGTGCCACAAGCTCAGCAGATGACTCTGCCAGTGCCTTTTGCGGTAGGCAACCTCTCAGGAGGAGAACCGGACGGGGGCCCAATTCTCCATCAAAAGCTTCTGGCCACCCAGACTGACCACTCTTCTAAGGTGACTTAAGAAATCACCATCCAACAAAATCAGGAAGATCCGAGTACTTAAAGAGATAAAAATTAAATTCAAGAGATCCAAATTATCAAGATATCAGGACTGTTCCTAGGCAGCAGATTTGCAACCGCCTTCTTTATTTGCTCCTCATAAATCCCCTGCAGCAAGAGGCCAATGGAGGAAAGAGGAAGCGAACTTTCTGCTAGAGTACCAGTCTTTCTCCAATCTGCCCCCACCAAACCACCAGAGTTCCAACTACAAGAGACCAGGTGAAAAAAATCACTCGCCCTTGCAAAAGACAAGCAAATGGGAAAGGAGGCAGATTGGGGGGGGGACAAATCAGACAGGAATTGTGGCAAGACAATGTAAGGATGGGATAATAATATTCCCATTAACTTCAACCTCACCAATTTAGTGCAATTTGCATGAAGCAGAAATGAGCAGAACTGGGATGCTGCCGTTAAGGTGCTGAACTGGGATGAAGGAAAGCCGAGTCCTGATCCATGCATAGATATGGAAGCTCTTGGAGTGACCTTGGGCCAATCTCAGCACTCAATCCATCCTATTGTGAAACTCTGTTGTGGAAGGGCAGGAAGGCAGGACAGAAGGCGGCCTGTATGCAACCTAGCAAATCAATTCTGAGTTAATCATGCCTCATCCAGTCTGTGAAAAGCCAAAAGGTCTCCCACTGGCTCCCTGCCCTTCATTCTAAAGACTGGGATGGAAAAGCAATTACTCCTTATTGTTATCACTCTGGAGAAGGCAATAGTGTTGGGCATAACTCAGAGCTAAACTGCCCGGATGGCATCCTAATTGGCATCCAAATTGGTTTAGGAAGACTTAGGCTCATAATAATAAATGCACTGTGTTTTTCTGACCTATACAGCAGAAAGAGAGAACCAGACTGGAGAGCGATGGTGCACAATTCGAATTACCACAAAGCAAACAAAACTTAAATTCAGCATAAACGGTGTCGTCTCCCATTCCCACTTTGTCCTGTGCTCAATGTTTTCATGGATCAAGGAACTTAGTAAAGCCCCACCATGAGGCATGTCCAAGACAAGGGGTTGTCTGTGACTTGGGGGGGGAAACGGTGGCGAGTAGAGAAATCCATCCAAGCAGTGGGATGGGGGCGGCAATTCAGATTCTTGCAATGCCTCTTGAAGCCAGAATTTGTTTAATGGAAAACAGATTCAAGGCTGAGCAAATGAGATGGCACTACAATATTCAGGAGGCAAAGCAGGTCTTGGTTTGGGTCACTTTTCAAACCAATCAAATATGCCAAAATAGAAAAAGGGACCATGGAAATTGTTCAAGCTGGTAACCCCCCTCCCCAACTCCGGGCAGTTGATTTAACAGGAGGGAACTGCAGCTTTGTACTTCAGAACAACAGGGAAAAAGAAACGCACAGCGTGAATTAAAGTTAAAACGGGGAGCGGATGGAGGTAAGTAATTGACTTCTCTTTTGTATCGAAGAGGTTCATGGGAAGCTGTTTGTGTTTCTGCTTGTGAAGAGCAGAGCCAGATTTCAGAGACTCACCGCTTATCGTAATAAGAGGGAGGCGTCTGAATTCTGCCTTTCTGCTATACCCAAACAGCACCAATTTGAAAACATGTCCTGCTGCCTGCACTTTAACCCCCATTCTACTTGAACCCATGTCCCATCAGGAGACAGGCGAGTCTCTTGCTTGGTCTTGCTCCATTTTGCCAGAGTCCGTCTTTCCCTTGTAGAAAATGACTGGGCTTGAACCAGTGGTGGGATTCAGCCAGTTCGCACCAGTTCGGGAGAACCGGCTGTTAACTTTCTGAGCAATTTGGCACAGTGGTTGTTGGGAGAAATCATTAGGGCAGAGAACCGGTTGTTAAATTACTTGAATCCCACCACTGGCTTGAACCACTGAACACCGGACGGTCGCAGAGCAGGCCAACCGATCAGCCACAACACCAGTGGAGAAACCAAGCAACATCGTAACAAAAGCAAACTTCAGTTTGAGCGTCTCAGAGCTGCTGCTCCTCATTTTCTTTCAGTTTCCCACAGTCAGTGTAAGTAATCGGCTTAAGAATCCAAAAGCAGGAGAGGAGGAAAAGGTTATCAAACAAGTACAGAGATTAAATAAAGCCAGTGGCATAATCTGCTCAGCGGGACTAATTCCTAATTAAATATACAGAAGCATACAATCCTATGTGCACTTCACATACGAGCACACCTACTGCCAACTTGCCCAAATGTTTCCCTGTACCAAAGGGAACATACGTATTGCCACCCAACTGTGCCTGGCAGATCCCCACACACTTTTAAGGCTGCGTTTTAAAAAGTTATGTTAGTGCACATTGTTGAAATACTTCAGTCCTTCAGATTTCTGTCCCCTCCCAACAAGAGGTGTCCAGCAGCTCTGTCTGAATACGGCTGAATACGCCGATGCCCCTGTTCATTCATATATCTCTAAAGCCCAGATCCGGACTGGTCCACAACTGGCCTTTTCACAGGCCTGAAAATCCAGACACAAGTTAGTACTAGCAAGAGGTCAAGATGAAGAGCACTTCTAGGAGTGAACAGACTCCATGGTATCTTTCTGGTTCCGTTCAATAGTGTCCAGTTCTCAGAGACTGCCGGTTTCTTGGCAGGGTTTTTCAGAAGTGGTTTGCGTTGCCTCCTTCCTGGGACGAAGAGAAACTGACTAGCCAAGGTTACCAGACTGCTTTGAACTTAAGGTGGGGCTCACAGCCTCCCACTTTCTAATCTGGGGCTTTAACCACTACATTAAACAGGCTTTTTATTTAATTTGAAATAAATACTGACAGCTGCAGAGGCAGCCACCGATAGCTTTTCCTTGCTAACTTCTCCTCACTTGGTTAAGCAATATTTTTTATGTCTTAAAAGCAGTCGCAGCCTGAATCCAAACTGATTTTTCTTTCAGCTGCCGGTTCAGCTTGGGGTGCAACTACCATATTTCCCTGAAAATAAGATCCTGTCCTATATTTTTTTTGAAGCCTGAAATAAGTGCTTGGCCTTATTGCTGTGTGCTCAAAAACCCGATTCAGGGGAGGTCTTATTTTGGGGGAAACAGGGTAGCAGGTCCTGAGATTAAGCCACTGATCAAAATGTAATTTTTTTTTCTTCATCAACAGAGATTAGAGGTTACTCACTCACCATACACAGGTACTGAACAGCCGAGAGTAGGCCATTATTAAAGATGTGTCTTTTATGAGTCTTGATAAACAGACATAACATTATAAGACCAGGAAACAAAACAGCAAACATGAAAAGGCATGGAGTGTAGCAATAGCAGCAGCCTATTTCTGTTTGAAAAAACCCAGAAAATATAACAGGTGCTCAAAGAAACTTTTTTTTAATCAAGTTTTTATTATTTTTTAAAAATTTATACATATTGTATGAACATTTCAATATATATAAACATATTCCTAATTATTACTTTCCATTTTCCTTATTCCATATTATTTACTCCTACCTTTTACACAAAATTTTAATTTTCAGGGCTCAAACAGCCTTAAAGCAAGCTGCAAGGGAGGTGTAATGTTCCTGAAACAAGCCAGGACAGAAATACAGACAATCAAAAGGGTTGCCAAATTTTTCTCCTGGAAAGAGTTGTGTTATTGTGCCTTGCCTGATGCAGGATGTAACAGGCTGTTTGTCCCAGCAGGAAGAGAAGCCCAATGGAGCTGGGCTGTAGATGTGGGCCACAGCGAGGAGTTTGCATGTAAAAGCCCAAATGCCTGAGAAAGACCCTCACTCACAGAGTCCACAAAGCAGTGGTGGGTTCCAAACGGCTTTATTACCGGTTCTCTTCGTGCATGCACTTCGCACACGATCGCCGCATTAGGTATCACTCCGCACAAGGGTGTTAGGTATCTGCCCAGCTGAGGTGCGGCAATCCACTCGGATGCACCTATCAGCTGGGCTAAAAAAAAAGAAATAAAGGTAGGAATAACGCGGGGGCCAGCTCCCGGACAAAGAGAACCGATTCAGTGATGTCACATCGTCACCGCTACCGGCTCGGCCGAACTGGGAGGAACCCACCACTGCTGCAAAGCCTCCACCTCCACCAACATCAAGGAAGCAGAGACACATCACCTTATTGGTCGACTACACAACCCCTAATTTGGACACGCTGTGACATCCAGCAACTCACTTTCTCCAAGTCTTTGCCACGGAGAGGAAAGGGTTGACAAAAACCAGATCTGAGGCAGAGCCAATGCTGAGCCTCCCCTGAAAACTCCTCCAGTGCCCTCTTTCCTGTTGCAAATGGCTCCTGCTCAAGGAGGAAAGCTGCCCCCACTTCAGACTGGTGGCGAACCCCAAAGTGTGTATTTGTAACAAACCAGCAGGACGATTCTGCTTTGAGAGAGCAGGAGGCAAAGCCAAACAGTTTTACTAGCCTGTCACAAAATAAGAGCATGAAACCACAAACACAAGGATTGCTCTTATAAGGATATCAAAAGAGTTTACGTGCTTGCCAAAGAAAATGGGCCCAAAATACAACTTCCTAAACCCTCTATTAAAAATTGGACTTGAGCTGCTAGAAATATCAATCTCTGCCCTCTATGGCAACGTCTCTCAACCTTGGCAGCTTTCAGAGGGGAGGCCTCCAACTCCCAGAGTTCCTCAGCTGGCTGGGGAATTCTGGGAAGTAGAGCCCACCCATCTTAAGACGGCCAAGGTTGAGAAACGCTGTGTAAGGAGTGGAAAGAGAATGACCATCCAGGGAGACGGGCATGTGGGGCAGCAGAGCACAAGTCATTGGCTTGTGGGGAGGAGAAGGCCGATATCTGGCCTTTGGCTTGCAGGGTTTGGGCCCTCCTCAAATGGGAGCAGCAGCTGGTTCAAAACAGCTCCTAAAAAACCCCACCTGGGTCTTGCGCAACTGCGCCTACCTTTCAGCGTCACCAGTTTTGGGGGGGAAATGGTTATTTTTGATGTTTAAAATACAAATACTTTGCAGTGAAGTTGTCTTCCAAGGAATTATTTATGGGGGAGGGGGTGTCTTAGATTTAGCCATTCAGCCATTACCATACCAAAATACAACAGATGTTATGGATTCAAGGTTGAAAACAGGGATCGAGTGCTTACAGATCAACAGCAGAATAAAATTATGGATCTCAGCAATGAATCTTGATGATAAAGATTTTCTTCTTGCTACGATCTCTCTTTAGGCCACCCAGGTAAACGGGTCGCTTCGGCGTTCCATCATTGCATCCTGGGACTTTTGATGCTTATTTTGTGGGCATCCCATGTAAATTCTCTGAGAATTCATGAGCATCGCTTCCCTTCCTTTTTGCCGTCCCTTCAGTCCACATCTGACATTGCCTAGCAGGGACAGATCTATGATTTATACTGTGGGCCCTTTACAAACCATCATAAATTATAACTTCATCAGTTTTAAATTTGGGGATCAGGCAAAATCTAGAGTCTAAACAAGACTCTTGCATAAAACAGATATTTTGTGCCCGTTTCCTTTCCCTGAAAGGAAGGAGAGAAATTACTCAGTCATGATGATACCTACAGCAGTTTCTCTATGCTTCAAGAAATTCTCCTGTACCACAGGATCTTTCTTAGATGTCCCCACTCCAAACCTCCAATATGAAAGATGTTTCTATCAAGCCTTGTTCTTCGTCTTCTTCTGCTATGCATTTCCCATCAGTTTCTTACACCAACTGCAGTACCTGAAAATTATAAAACGTTTACAATCTTTCCTCCAATTTATAACTACCATCTCCTTGTAGACAGTGCTTTGGTCACTTAGGTCTTTTTCTGCTGTCAGATTTCTAGGATTTTGTGTTTCTATATTATTTTAAAGTCTCCGTCAGTGTCATTATTTTCAGAAATATTTCTGGTCAAGTCAGAAAGCGAGTCCATCGACCCAGAAAAGAGACAAAGGTGAGCCAAGATGTCAGGAAGCAACCTCACCAGTTGGTCTCCTGATGCTTTGAAAGAAGCCAAGCCATGGTGGCAGCTACGGTGTCCATACCATTGGCACAAAACTCTTTATCTCTGTCCACTGACTAAAAAAGATTCTCGTGTAGACAACGGTAGATCCAGCGGTAGTGTCCCTCAGTGTAGTGCAAAGTAGCTTCATGTACTGCATTCAAAATTTTCTCAGAACAGAGAAAGGAACAGGCATTTGTTCGAATGAAGAGATGCCCAAACACAAGCACAGAGCCACTGGTACCCATAAAGGTATCCTGTGTATCATATGTCATCACACCAATGTTTGCTTCATTTGCATAAAGATGTCATGGTATGTGAGACATCAAGCACTGTTCCCTCTAGAAACCTACCATGAAGAATCATGCTATGGAAATGGAGAAGAAATGGCACAATCCTGGGCAGTTTTAGGAGCTCCACTGAAACCCTGAAGGGACCTGGAAGGTGTGCCCATCTCTCTTTTTTTTTAATTTGATTTATATGCCGCCCTTCTCCGGAGACTCAGGGCGGCTTACAATGCGCTAAGCAATAGCCTTCATACTTTTGTATATTTATAGAAAGTCAGCTTATTGCCCCCACAAACTGGGTCCTCAATTTACCTACCTTAGAAAGGATGGAAGGCTGAGTCAACCTTGAGCCTTGGTGAGATTTGAACCTGCAATAATTGCAGGCAGCTGATGTTAATAACAGGGCTTTAGACCACTGTACTATCCAAGGCTCTTTGTGGCAGGAGCATTGTCCATGCCTTTGACTGGCATGGCAGACTATGTAGCCCCCAAAGGGGATGTCACCAGGGGAAAGGAGGAGGCAGAACCAAGACAAAGCTAGAATTTAGTTTATATTTAAATGCAGATTACGATTTTTGAAATATTTTAATGATTTCTCCCTCCTATTGCATTACCGATTACAACTCTAGCACCATTTTCAGAAAGGATACACCCAAAGGCTCTGTGTGTGTGTGTGTGTGTGTGTGTGAGAGAGAGAGGGGGGGGGGGGGGGGGAGGGAGAGAGAGGGAGGGAGGGAGGGAGAGCGCCTCCCCAAAGGCATTTAAGCAGAGTGGGAAGAAGAGCTGAGGGAGCTGCAGAAGAGACAGGGAGACTCCAGAAAGAGGGGCTGCCCTAGAAGTTGGAGCTCCAATGCCCTTCTTCAACCTCAGCTCAACGTGCCCCAGTTGAAGCTGCCGGTGCTTTGACTGGCATCAAGACAGGTGGACAGAGGAGCCTTCGTCTTCCTGCAGCTTCTGGGGACATGCGCCCAGAGCAATAACTCTGTGGATTTCAAAGACCTGTTAAACTGGTCCCGCAACTAGAGGAGACCAACTGTGTCATGCCAATGAATTCTTGGGAAAAGCAGCAGGTAGACAAGCTATTTTTCTGAAATTCACCCTGCCAAGTGCAGCAGTTCTGGATTAGGCACTCCCTAATCCAGAACAGACACACTCATTTTTGGATACAAAATTAGCAGCAGTTGCTGCCACCTTCAGTAATGAAACTGCAGCTGGGTTGGGGTTGGGGTGGCACTCTTCTGAGCCCAGAGGTTCTCCGACTGGAGGGTGTGAGGAGCTCTTGGGGAGATGGTGAGCCCCCCATGAGGCTCGGGGCAGGCCGTTTGTGGGGATGGTGTCAGGATGACTTCGGCTCTGCTGGGGGGGCAGAGTGTCCAGGGTGAGTTTTGAGGGGCAAATCGAAGTATCTCCTGGCGGTAGGCAACCTATCCACAGCCTCTGGAACGTCTGTAAACACGCGCGGGTTACGCTTGCTGCCTTGAGTAATTGTAAGAATAATAAAGGCCGTATATAAATAAATACTTTTTTAAAAAAATAATGCTCTTTTGAATGTGTAGACTTTCAAAAGAGAGCCGTTTTTGCTGGGATTCACGGGCTATAGCATTGTGTTCTCCTCCAGGCAGCCAAAAGGGAAGACCAGAGCACATCTGCACAAACGCCTGAGTTCCCCTCCCTCTTTCCGAGCCCCACCCAGCCCCCAGCTGGGAATTGCAGCCTTGCCACTGACACCAGCTCTCCACCCACCCACCCACCCAGCCTGCCTCCCTGCCTGCAGAAAGGGCTTCTCTCTTGCATAAAGCTCTCTGAGACGCAGCCATAACCACAGGAGCAGCTCTATTTCCATAAAAAACAAGAGGTAGTGAGGAAATCAAGGGTAATGAGTGATTTTTTAAGAAATAGTATGTCATTGTCCAGTCTGACGGGCAGTGAGACATCAGTGTCTAGAAATCAGAAGTACCAAGAACCATGTGGGGAAATTTCTTGAAAATGACACCGAGAAGAGGGAGCGGAGCTGCCTTTGAAGGATAACACTAGGGAAATCATAGAAGCAGCTGTGACCTAACCTCCGAGAGGTTAACACTGGAAGAACTTAAAGTTAACTTCAGGAGGATAGCTTTACTCTTCTAAAAAAATCCATCTTCCTGTTTCATCTCTAATAGCTTCAGAAATGCATGTTTCTGTTCCGAGAGTCTAAAATATGAACCCCGTGATAAATTCAAATGATCACTGAATGAGTGGTCATTAAGTGAAGGCTGCCTGTACTGTGAGAGGAGGCTGGAGCATAGATGCTTTCCAATTTTATAGCCTTTTCATTAACCTGTTTATTAACACTTTATTCGGATATATGTGCTGTAGGCAGTTCTATTTCTGAGAGATAACCTCGTGACTGTGGGGACAGTTCACCCACTTCTTTGACAAGGGCCCTGAAGTGCCCCCAACGGCTACAACAATGCCACACTGCGGGCACTTTGCCAGGTGAGGTCAGTGACAGAAGCGTTGGCACCCGTACAAAAGACAGATGTGCCCCTTCCACCTGGAAGCCAACAGGATTGGGAAAGTAGGAGAGCCTACTACCCACAGACAGCAACCTCATTCATGAAGAAGCTCCTTTTGTGGCCCACCAACAAAAGCCCCATTCTGCTCCTCTTCCAAGCTCCTGTGGAAAGGAACTGTGGCCATGGATTCCAGGACAGAAGTTTGCCCTGTCCGAATTATGGGCAGCAATGAGAAAAGGGGACCCTTGTAGAGAGCGAGACCCTCGTCTTACAGGCACTGCTTTCAGAGCTCAGACTGCCAGCCATGAGCTGCCTGGCATATCCCATGGAGCTGCTCCTCTGCCCTGGAGGAAATGACAGCAGGCTCTTTCAGCACTCCCACTCCCCATGGGGGAAAGCATGCAGAAAGGATGATTTTGGAAAGGCTCAGCATTCATCTTCAGGACCCCCCCAGCACTTCAGACTTTGGAAAGAGAGACCACCACAGACAGAAGGCTTTCTCTGCAACCTGCAGGAGTTGTTCCTCTGAAGGCCCCTGAATGGGGCAGAGAGCAACTCTTAAGAGTCATCAAATTATTCCTTGTGCCAACCTGGCCAGAAGGCCAGACAAAAAGTCAGGCAGTTTAAAGGCGTTGGTTACCAAGAAGAAGAAGAAAATATCTCATCTAAATGTACACATTATCCTTTGGAAAGCAGAATAAAAACTAGATGTAACTAAGGCTGTTGGGAATTGTGGTTAAGACGGAAGGCCCAGGCACTGTTGCTCAGCCCTAGTAAGGAGGCCATGGCTAACCACTTCCAAAGGCCTTTGCTAAGGAAACTGCAGGGGCCAGTCCAGGCAGTTATCAAAAACTGATCGAAGCCATAAAAAGGAATAATAACTATTTTCAGAACTAGAAGAGCAGGAAACCCCAGTGTGAAGGTAATGCACTGAGACAGACACACACACACACACACACACACAGAGTAGCTAAGAGGAGGGCACATAGTCCAATAGCTTCACCTTTTCCAGGTACACTCAGGGCTAAAGTAGAAGATGATAAAGCTGACTTTTTAATTTAAATAGCAACTATTGAGGAGAGAGAGAGAAGGTGGAAAGAGTTTTCTCTACACAAGGATCTTAGCATTCACATCAAGAATTATTCTAAAAAAGAAAAGCCTTAATTTACTATGGCCTAGAGTTAGCCTTCAGCCTTTTGACAATTTAGGTCAACATCTTTGATGCAGGCCTCCAAGGACTCTGAAGCTTTTGGAGATTTGAGACAGGCTTTCCTGAAAGTGGCAGATGCTCCATCTTTGCCCCCTTATTTCTCTCAGAGGACCCCGGTCCCAGCGCCTTCACCGTTCTGTTCCTCCAGAGTGATCTTCAGGCATTTCATAAAACGCTGCCTGTCAAGCAAACCCAGAAGAAAAAGGCATCTCAAGGCAACTGATGAAAACCAACCACGTCACAAGAAGCATTAAGCAAATACTTCCATTCCCCCAAGGCTTCCTCGGGACACATCCCCTCAGCGCCCAAAGGGCACTCCCCTCCACACCTGTGCATTATTATTCTCAAACCTAAGAAGGCCTCGGGATAAGGCAAGCTCTGCCTGGTCGTAAGGGAGAGGAACGGTCACGCTGGATCACTCTGTTCATCAGTCACTTGCCACTTATGGGAGGGAAGCAGAAGCTTCTCTAAGAAGTATTTGATTTGACAGGAAAATTGAAATGCCGGTGCTAAAACACAGGACCCCCCGAATGTCTCAGAAGCTGTTCTAGAAATGCTTCTAGGGAAAGGGAATGGGAAAACTCAACAACCTTTTGGAAGTCCAGGCACAATCCAAGGGCTCAGAGGAGGCCTACAAAGCCTGTGGGTGCTTTCTGGTCACTCCTAAGTATTTAAATTCATCGGGCAGAATTTCAGAAGACAAGGAAAAGAAGCTCAGAGCATGTTCTACAAGTAAGATGCCTGGTGATTCCTCACCGGTGGCCTTATGCAGAGGAAGGCTAACTCTGACTTCTTAGAGAGAAGGGAGGGAGAGAAAAGAGAGGGAGAAGCTTTCTCAAAGAAGCCAGCAAATCTGTCTCCTTTTGTCTACAGAACCAACTGCTGGAGAACTGCCAGGGGTCTTCGCTTGCTCTGCTTCCTTCAGGAAAGGACAGGCAGGGGCTGTGGGGGGCTGCTGAGACCCAACGAGGGATGCCAGGAAAGGCCCCCAGCCAGGAGGGAGGCGTGTGGGAGCCACGTGCCCAGAGAGCTCTCCTCCTTCCTGCTTCTGCACAGACCAAAAAGGGGCCACCCAGCTAAGCTCCTGCATCTTCACCTCCAGGTTGATGGAAAAGTAGCGGCCAGGAGCTGCTTGCTGCACCCTCTCAAAGTGCTCCCCTTTGCAAAGGTTCAGTGGCAACGGCTCTCCTGCTCCTCCAACTTCCATACATCTGGATTCCCACAAAAAGGTTTGCAATGCCCCATAATGGTGTGATGTGATGGGCTGATTCCTACCACAAGTGAAAACCATCACCAAATGCGTTGCCCTGCAAGCCACATTTTGTGTGAATTGAACCTGCGTCTCTCTGTTGTCATGGCTGAAAATGAGAGTTTGATGATCCCACCCATCATCATCAAGAAGAGGAAGTTTCTTAGTAGGCAGATTCTGTCCACCTCCAGAATTTGCCTGGTCCACCAAGCTCTCTACCAGATCGGCTTTCCGATGTATGTCCACTGACCATTCAGACAAGCGATGCAGCCTCCTTGCTTGTTTACAGGGGGAAGAGAGGCTAGTGGTTTATCTGGGACAATTCTTACAGCATTGTAAACATTTGATGAACAAGATAAATCAAACTAACACCCACAGCGGCTAGACAAAAAGCAAAATCAAGAAAATGCATGGCTAATATATCCAGCCCTGTGGGCAGTGATTTATAACCTGGTGCAATGCCCAATAGCAACCGCACAAAATATATCTTTTGATGGGGGGTCTCCTATGCTGAAGAGATGGGGAGGGGGCTCCTGCCTCCTTACAGACTCTTTTAGAAGACTACAGGAAGGGCATAGCCCATTAATAAGGCATAGGAAGGATGGACTTATAGGCCAACACATCTGGAAGATATCAGTTTGAAGAAGGCATTATCACCTCTCAAACCAATTACCGTATCCAAAATATATTCCTGGCCCTAAAAACGAAGATCAACAGAAAAAATTGAAAAGAGGTGACAGGGGACCATCGTCCTTTACTTCTAAGAGTCTGTAGACTGTGGCAGGATGTAAGTTTAACAAGCGAATAAAAAGCCAGGCAGCAAATGCCCACTTCCTGGTCAGATTGCGTAGAGCGGCTGATTTCAGCATTTCCAACCTTGGCAGGAAGCCAAAGGACTCACAAAATCTCCCTCGTGATCTATGAGCCATCCGAGGGAGCGGTGGGGGGTGGGGAGGGGGGTGAGAGGGAGAAGTCCTCTGAGCATGAGCCACACTGGCTGACTGGAGTGCATAATTGCAGCTTCTACCTACTTGGAAAGGCAGCTGGAAGGGAGGAGAAACAAGGGGCTCTCCCTTTTCCTGAAAGATCGTCCAGCTCAGCCCGCAAGGCCACCGTTCACCATTGCCCAAGCCAGGAACAGTTGGCATTCATCCCACTATAGACCCTGAAGGTCACCTCTAGGAGGCCAAGACTGCAGGGGCCTTAAAGCCCCTTTAGATCTCCAGGGCACCTAAAGATCCCACAGCCAGCCAAAACCTCACTGAGACCCTCGGAAGTCTCTCCCCACAGATATTACCTATTTCAAGGGGGGGGGGGGGAGTCAGCATCACATATGCCCGGAGTCATTGGAAATGAAATGGTGGCAAATAAATAAATAAATAAATATAAATACACCTCCCCAATGCAGCCAATGTTTGGTTAAAAAAACCCTTAACATTAAATGTACATGCATGTACACATACAAAACGTTTGATGGCATGTATAGCAAAAGAATGTTTGTGCCGAGGCTCCCCCGGTTCTCTTCAGAAAAAAAAGACACAAACAAGGAAATGGGTGAAGCCTTTTTCAGGATCAGGCTGTGCTCACTTGGAAAGCGGAAGGCCTTCCAGCCGCTGCCTGCGTCCAGGCCTTCTCTCCGTGGAGCTCCGCCGCCGTGTACCTGGGCCTTCCCGTTTTCAGGATCTCATGCAGTCAGAAGGGAGGGGGGTCTTCATATTCACCGGGACCCAAACAGCCTCTCTTCCAGAACAGCAGGAGACTGGAAAGGATGCCCTGCCTTCCAAAGCCCTCGGGCACTGCCCATTGCAGCAGGTGGCAGCACCTGGCCAGTCGTGTCTGCGCTCATTAATGCCTGGCGAGGAAATCCCAGCGTGTGAGTAGACAGAGACATCCGGCAACTCTCCCCAAGGAAGACGTGCCATCTGTGGAGTCCTCGGTGCCTGTGAGCTCGCTCGCTCTGCCAGTGTCGATCGGGTGGGGCTTCTCCTTGGAGGTTCCTTGATTAGGGCAAATTCTGCTGCAGAAAAAAATGCTCTAATCAAGGAAGTGCCAAGGAAACCCCCCCACACCCCGCCCCGCCCCGCCCCCACTGGGGATGGGGATTTCATCAATACTGAGGGAACCCCACACTCGTCCACACTGATGAGGTTACCTACTTGGGTAATGAAATGTCTGCAGCCAAACTGAGAGAGCACCAAGGATCCCACAGTTCAAATATCTGACCTATGGATGTTCTCTTCTATCGATGTAGGATCAGAGTTTATCTTTTTTACTTACCGGCAGTTCCAAGGCAGCTTCCATGTGGTCTTTCTATCACCTCCATCTGAAGTCTATTCATAGGGCAGCATTCAACCACTATGTGCTAACTGCGCCAAGCATTTCAATGCATTAAATAGGGCCCATAAGTATGAAACTCGTTAGATACCCGTGTATTTGAAATGCCCAAGTCACTGGAACACTCATCTGCAACAATTTAGTGCATGGCCAGCCAGCCTATTAACCAAGGATGCTACAGACAGCGAAGAGTAATGAAGCAAAATGATTAAAAAAACCATTTTCAATCAAAATTAAAAATACGCTAATAGGCAGCACCTAAGAAGAAACCCAGCTACCCAACCAGCTTGTTCATCAAAGATCTCTTTCTGAATAAAAACTTCTGTGGATGCCAGCAGAAGGGCAGGTGATAAGGAACCGGCTGAACTTCCCTCTGCAGCTAGTTCCACAGATGGCAGCAGCCAAGCAGCCCTTTCCGACATCCCTGGCCAAGGCGCTTTCCCTGGCAGAGGGACCTGCCAAGGGCAAAGGAGGGGCTCACCTGCTTTTAAGCCACGCAGGCCTTGGAACTGGGCCTCCAAACGGGCTAGAAGCCAAGGGCAAGGCCTCGCTATTTGGAGTAGCATTCTGACCAGATGAGACTTCTAAACATTTTTTCAAAGTTCCCAGGATGCTGTAACAAAACGGGGAGATTCTGTTTGAAAGCATCTCCTAAGAGGATCAAAGGCCTATAGGTCATCAGCAACACCTGGAATTAGGCTCTTCCTTTTCCCCAAGGCAGGGCCCAGAGGACAGCTGTCCAGCTGCTAAAGTGACCCTTGCCTGCTAGCACCCATGTTGGGGCAAAGACCTCTCCTTGCAGAGAATCCCAGTCACTTCCTCTGAGTCCACCAACTTTTGACAGACTTCCAGATGTCCTCACAAGCCTTGGCCTTGCTGCACTGTAAGATCCTGCTGCTGTGCCCCAAGAAAGAGGAGCAGGAGTTGCTTCAGCAAAACGTGAACCACGTTCTCCTGCTCACTCCTTTCCCCAAAGGGAGTAGTGCTGCCTGGACAGCATCCCGATGGTTTGACAGTTGGAGAAATCCTGTCTTTTTTATTTGTTTTGCCTTGTCCCCACCACATAAGCTTGGTTAGACTTATTCCATGTCTTTCTCCTCTACCACTGCTCTAGCTTTTGTTTTCTTCTGCACCTCCTCATTCAACCATGATGGGGTACCCCAGGATTTGCAGCAGCGGTCGTCACGTGACGGCACCACAATCACCACTCGTCACCCTCCTGTTCCATGGATTAGTAGCAGAACTGCCCACTCATTCACTGGAATCTCCCCAGCACTTGATGGAATCCAGTAGGATCCATAAAGCATCTCCTTCTCTTGTGGAGTTAGAAATAGCAACTACTTGCAGACTGGTGACCAAAAAGTGATTCAACCCCAATGGCCGAAGACTGCTGACCCATTCAGCTGGAAGTTACCCTGTGTGTCATTGTGAAGGACCATCTGACTGATGGCCTCCTCCCACCAATACAGATGAGGAGGAGACTCTGAAGGCATTACGGGATAAATGTCCAACTGAAGGGCGCACAAAATATTACAGCTGTTGCAATATTTCTTTCAAGATGAGAAATCTCCCATCTGTTGCTTAGAACACATCATCTTTTTTCGATTTGCAACATCCTAGGAGGTAGCTTTTTGGGGGAAAGCACAACACAATAGCCTTAAAGGAGAGGCTGCCCAATGGCTTTCTAAACCAAACTTACCTGCCCAAGCCCAACTGCTGAGGGGGCAACGAGGACAGGGGGGAGGGGGTCTTCTTCCAGTGGGCTCTGCACAAGAATGGCTGGGAGGAACGAACTTGGCAAATAGGCGAGACTGGGGCCATTTACTCAGGTGAGAAGAAGGTTTAGTCCAATAACAACTCCCATTAACCTCGGCTCACAGGGGATATTGGGATTTGTAGCCTGGAGATCCCCAACACACAAAAAAATGTGCAGGTACCCTTAAAGAACGCCTCAAATCTTTAAGAGTGCTTCATTGCGATTCCAATCCCTTTTGCCACTGGGGATCTTCCCTAAAACAACTCTACAGGGTCTAAAAATACTGCTAAAAATTCCTTGTCAATGAGATCTTTGATTTCTTGACTCGAAGCCGCTGAAGTCAGGGTGGGCTCTGAAACTGTTACCTAGTTTGGATAATGAAATCTCTCACGAAAACCACCCAAGCTCAGGAGTACCAAGGACACCCCCCCCCCCCCCACACACACACCACTTTTCAGGCCACCATCTCCATGTAAAGATCTCTAAGAAAACCTCCTCGGTGCTAGAAAGGCCCCAAGAAAGGCAGGGTCCCTACTCCCACACATGGTCCTCCCACCCAAGTGGTCTTCCCCAGCGTCCCCAGAGTCCAGAGCAGCTTCAGAACCCTCCCTGGACACAGGGCCTAAAGAGCAGGAGGCCTGATCGGAGCAAAATACACTCCGCAAACTACACCACCACCTTTATCTTAGACTTCAGGTATTTACTGGAAAGAATAATTTGCTATTGTCAAGCACGACTTCCAAGATTACGTCAGCCTCTGAGAGCAATTCACCTTTCAGTCACGAAAAAGGTGGTCGTTTTCTTCTAAGTGGTTGGGGTTGGACAGCCATGGAAATTCTTTAAATATTTTTTTTAAAAAAGGGCGGTTCCATTCTTGTGTATCTCCCAGTTAATTACTTCTTGCAGAGGGATGCCCTAAAAGAGGCGGAATTCTCATGCAAAGCTCAGCTACACAATCCGCTGATCTCCTGCCCAGGCTCAGGGCCCATTTCCGTCTGAAGCCCTTCAAGCAGCATCCAAGCCCTCGCGTGCTCCTCCACAATGCGCTAGACCCAAATGGACAAAATCCACGAACTCTGCTCTTTTCTTCTGCCCCAACCAATAAATCCTATGGAAGTTCAGTGCTCTAAATCTCTTCACATTCCACACCGAGACAAAGGCTGAACTTCCACTACACACAAACTGTCAACCTGTCTTCCTTTAATCCGTGCAGTCCATGAAACAGGGAGTGCACAAAAAGATGCATTATTCACACTTGGTTTGCTGAATTGGATGGATTTACACAATAATTAAACCAGGAAGTGTGATTTGTTGCTGCAACTTGCTAATCCAGTTCCAATCAAACTCTATTACAATTGAGCATAAAAGCCCTTTCTGCCCTTACGAAAGCTACTTTGGCCAGGTTTGCTGAATTTCAGGCAGCTGTTGGACGGATGTTGCTGCAAAACTTTAGGGATTAATTTTGCTGGAATGTCTCCACCTGCCCCATCACCCTCTCAAGAGCACCAGCTGAGCACAAGTGCAAGCGAAGAGCAGGCAGACAAAAAACGCTTATTTGACAATTCCCATTTTGTTCTGTTTCCGTCTGATCACAACACTGTGCGAGCCCAGAGAAATACCAAAAAAAAAAAAAAATCTTATGATTTGATTTCTGTTTAGCACATTGTGTGAATCCAACTTTATAAGATTTAAACTAGGCAGGACAAGAAGTAATAGGTGAAAGCTTGTTAAAGAGAGGCCTAACCTAGAAGGAAGGGGATTCATTGCTCTCTGACAGTGAGAACATCCAAAGGAACAGCTTGCCTCCCAGAGTGGTGGGTGCTCCATCCCTGGAGGTTTTCAAAAATAGACTGGACAACTATTTGACCGGCTGGTATAAGGTCTCCTGCCTTGAGCAGGGGGCTGGACTGGAAGACCTCCAAGGTACCTTCCAGCCCTATGATTCTATGTCCTAAACCATGGTTTAAGGCATAAACGTCATGCAAATCCAGTCAAGTGTAGTTTAGAACAGTTCCACGCAGCCTCCATTTTCACCCACCCAAACCTGCTCAATTGTATCTTACTCTTGTCAGGGACTGAAGAGAGAGAAACCAAATGATATTCATATCTTCTGCTTTATTTCTACTAAAGCCACCTTTGCACACTCTAAAAGGGCCGTGAGATAGAAGGTGGCAAGGAAGGCCCACTTTACCAGCAATGGGAAAGCCCGGAGGCAGAATAAGGGTCTGGGGTGAGCTCTGCAAACTATCCCAGCCCCAGCAGAGCCAGAAGAAGCGTCTGAGGATGTCACTGGAAGCACCTTGGCTGGGTGTTAATCCTGGATCAGTACACGGAGTGGCTCTTAGTCAAACAACCATTGTTCAAGAAATCACAGCTTATAGAATATGTGCAACAAGTGACACACACACACCCCACCCCACCCCACCCTTTTTGAGGCCAATCAATGACCTTCTATGCAAAAACCTAGCACATAGCCTTGCATTGGTTAGTCTTTGCCAGCTTTTCAAATGGTCAGGAGATGTTCTTGAAATGCACACACACCCCCACCTGACAGGTGTTCTGAGAGTCAGGTCAGAGAAGCTGTGCCAACAGCTGCAGCTCAAGCACCTGTCCTTGAGACCCCACGCCTCAGCTCATAGAGCAGGGAAGCCGAGCACTGTCGCAAACGAGGGCCAAGTTTCTGCCAGAGTCTCCCTTCCTTCTTTATAAAGAGAAGCTTCTCAGCCCGGATGCATCAGGAGAGGAGCTGCTTCCTTCCACCCCCGCCTTGAGCTCGCTGCAGCAAGGCAAAGCCAATAGCCCAAGGACTGCGGTCATGGGAAAACACTCACGTAAGAAGCCCAGCCCCAAAGCAAAGGGAGCTTTCAGCCAAGTTTTCCTTTAGGTGCCACGGAGGACAATCAAGGAATACGTCTCTTCTTTGGGTGATTAAAAGCGGCCTCCTCGTTTTCCTTGTTTCTTTTATTTACCTCTGGGAGAGAAATGGATGTTTGCAAAGGAAAGTAAAACCTCCTCCTCCTCCTCCTCCTCCTTCCTCTTCTCCCAAGGAGGAAACCATCCCAGTCGGTCATCAGCCTCCACTGGAAATCGGCTGTGCTTGCAGGATGCAGAGAAAGCAGAGAAGACCCCACCCCCCCCCCCCCCGACAGATCCCCTGGGGAAGCTGCCCTCTTGGAAACAAAGCCCATCTCAGTAGGCAGAGGGTGCTGACCTTGGCGCCCCGAAGGCCCTTTGCCGAGCCTCAGCATCCTTTAGCGGCTTCCTTCTGCTCCAAGCCACCGATAAGCAGCTTTGCAGCCTCCTCTTCCTTACTCGGCAATACAAGCTTGGAGGAGACTCTCCCGTTTCCAGCATCGCAGGCAGAAGAAACTGAACTCGTGTCTGCGGAGGAACATTGGCCTCCTGGTCGCAGAAACAGCGACCGACCGAGGAGATGATTCAGAGCAAAGAGACGAGGAAGGCATTGATGGTCCACACACGAAGGGCAACTTCATATTATGAGGCCTTCCTGGTGCTGGAGTTTTACTGGGAGAGAAGGGCAGCAAACCTAACAGCCCTTTTTAACTCCCATCTTAACAGCAGATGCTGCCGCATAAACGCCATCTGAGATGCCGATTCAAACATGTGACACTGAACAAGCTATGGGCTGCGTTCACACATCTTGCTAAACTTTACAGTTTACAAACCCAAACCAACAGGTAACCCTCGACCTCACCAGGATTTAGTGTGTCTGGTGATCCAAGCCAGGGACACACCAGCTGTAGCTTAGTGTGATGTGCCTATGCAGTCACACCACAGAAAACAACTCTCTCTCCAGAGTGTGACACCAACAGACAATCCCACGTGGAGGCCAAAGCAAACACAAACAACAGGCAGGGCTGGTGGGGGGGGGGGGGGGAGAGAAGCCCCTGCTGCAGTGCAGGAGGCCAGACAGGGCCACAAATGCCTCCAGGGCCAATTCAGGCAGGCTGGAAATGGGAACAACAGGAAGGGACATTTCACCATGCTTGGTGGAAGTGTAAAAAAGCTTTAAAAATGGATTCAAATGTATATGTTGATACAGAGGATTTTAAAGATTAATGTTCAATTGAAGCCATAACTTTTCCTTTTAGGACTGATGGGTAAACAGAAAAAACTCATGGAAGCTTATTTCAATATATGATAACTGTGGTTAAGATTATTAAATGCAAAAGGTGAGAGATTTGGCATTAGCAGCTATGAAGGAATAATTGGTGAAATTAAAGGAACTTGCTGAATTGGATAAACTGATTGATTGAAAAAAGGCCATTATTAGCATTCATTAGTGACTAGAAACACCTTGTGGATTTTTTGTGCACAAAACTAATTTTATGACTGATGATTAGCAAGTTATGGAAATAAGAAAAATATGACAAAATCTTAGGTTGGATTATAAAAGATTGGAAGCCACTTCTTTATACACACACGTTGTTCTTTTATTTTATTTTTTATATCTCCTTTTTTTTCTATCTCTTTTTTTCTTTTTCATATTTACTTGACTATAGTTTTCTTTCTGAATATATTTCTTATTACTGTTTATACTTAAACACTTTTGATAAAAACTATTTACAAGAAAAACGTCCTTGCTGCTTGCAGTTCTCCTATCTTCTGCTAGCCGGATGCCTGCGAATCCTCTCCAGGGATCCTGTTCGTGCTTTCCTATCTGGGGTGCCGCACTTCCTTCCTCCGCTTCTAATCTGAACTGACCAGGAGCCACATTCTGGGGCAGGAGCTTTTCCAATGGCAATTCCCCCCACGCACGCACGCACGCGCGCACACACACACTGTGGCTATGTACTGCTGAATCTCTCTCTCTCTCTCTCTCTCTCTCTCTCGTTCAATTGGGTGAAATCCTGTGTCTTAGAGGAGGGTTATTTTAATCCACAGCCCTTAAGTGGGTTAACTTAAAGAATGCAGCCAAACTCTTCACCCATGAGTGAACTGGGAGTGAGGGGTTTTGAAACCCACCGCTGGAGAGTAGCTGCCCTCCCCACAATAGGGGCAGCCTTGACGTGTCACTATTGGACCAGCCTCCTGAGCAGATGCCAACCTCAGAGAGAGAAAGACCCGCACTCCCTTGGGAAGGGGGCTCTCCATGCTCTGGCCTTCATTTGGCCCCTTTAAGCAACCTGAAAGAGTTGCCTCCAAGAAGGAACGCTGGCTTCATGGCGCTTGGTGTGATCACAGCCAAGTAAGAAGCAGAAGCCTCTGCCTTCCGTTTTGAGGCCAGGCTTGGGTTTCCAAGTCCAGGTGCCACTTCGCACATCTGCCTGGCAGTTGTGCCTTGATTTAGCAAACGTCTCCTGCAGCCCTCCAGGTTCTGGCCTTAGGCTAAGAAGAAAGATGTTTCACTTTTCTTTGCAAAAATCCATCTCTCCCAGAGGCAAATAAAAGAAGCAAGGAAAACGAGGAAACCACTTTTAATTAAAAGAGAAGAAACTGACAATCTAGCCCTTATGCTTTGGAACACCACCACCCAGCCCAGCCCAAGCATTTGGCCCCTCTCTTCCCGTTTTGTAAAAACCGCTTTCATCCAACTGACGGATTGCAAATGCTTATCCCGGGTAAATGCAATCAGCTTATTGTTATCTTGTACCGTGATTTCCTTTTGCAACCTATAAACAAGCAAAGTTAATGGGGAAGCCAGATTTACTTAATAACCATGTTACTAAGTTCACAATTTCAATGATCCACTTAACTCTGGCAAAAAAATCCTAAAACAGGGCAAAACTCACTTAACAAATGTTTCACTTAACAACAGAAACGTTGGGCTCAATTGTGTGTCGTACGTCGAGGACTCCCTGCCCTGGAAGACAGCTATCATGTCAGCCCCAATCCTTTTCTTTGCTAGGCTGAATGTACCTCGTTTCCTTAGCCGTTCATCGTCCAGGCAGCCGCTGTTAAAAGTTGCAGACAGGCGTTAGGTTTGTACCTGCCTGCTCTAACACCCTTTGGGATCAAATCTGAACCCAGGTGCGGCCTTAAGAACTGCACACTGCCTCCTCCTCCCGTGGAAATCCCGTGTTGCCTAGAAGAGAGTTTTGTCGATGGTGCCCATCTTTGGCATCAGGGCTGAGGCCACAGGAATTCGCCCAGCGGTGGCTATGACGGCCAAGGGAGATCTGCGAACCTTGTTTTCTACCTGCCCTTCCAATGGCCACATTCCCAGACAAAGCAAGCAGGGACTGAAGCCCAGCGGGAGCCGGCTGAAGGTCTCTGCACAGGGAAGGAAACTCCTTGGGGTGCGGGTGGGGGGCCAGGCAACGGAGGGGCTTCTCTCCACAACATTTTGGCCATTGGGAGCCCCATGTAAGGTTCTTATTATATTTAACGTTTTTGCAACCCCAATCAAGGACTTTAGAAGTGTGTGTGTGTTTGAAATTTCCCTCAAGAGGGTTTGCATATTTACCCTGAAGTGAAGTATGCACATTGTAAAAAGATACGAAGTTTAGCTTCAATGTATGGAACTTCTACCAAAAAAAATTTCCAGCAGGATTTTCGAGGAGCAGTTGAATGGACCCCACATCTGCCCTACAGCCCCACCTAACATTTCTGCATTTTCTCCCCGTTCAAACCTGATGCTTTTCATGGACTGGAGTGTATTCAGTAAAGAGCTGCAGGGGGAACTCTCAGCAGCTCCAAGATTTGCAATTCTCTTCTATGCACACAGTTAAATCAGATTCACACATTGCTTGTTGCTCGCAAACCATAATTCACAACATCAGAGAGGCAAGAAATCTTTTTGGACCTAAGATCCTTCAGCCACATTTTAAAAAGTAACAAATATGTGAATTTACTACTGTAATAACAGTTAAATTTATTTTAAACTGTAGTAGAGTTAATTCAAAATAGTTAATTTGCCCCACATTTCACATTTTTCTTCCATCATTTTTTTAAAAAATTTGATTTATATGCCGCCCTTCTCCGGAGCCTTCATACTTTTGTATATTTATACAAAGTCAGCTTATTGCCCCCACAATCTGGGTCCTCATTTTACCCACCTTAGAAAGGATGGAAGGCTGAGTCAACCTTGAGCCTGGTGAGATTCCAGCTTGCAGTAATTGCAGGCAGCTGGTGTTGATCACTATGCTTTTTAGTCTGCTGAGCCACCAGGCCCCTCGGAGAAGCATCATTTCAAGGTGGGGGAGGAGACAATTACGTCTCTGAGACCCCCACCCCCCCCTCCATGCTTCCTACCATTAGCCACGTGGTAGCTGACTGTGCAACTCTAGTTAAAAGGCTGTTGCTTTACATGATAGCAGCTCAGGGGTGTCAAACTGGTGGCCCCTGGGGCGGGGTGCATGTCACACACAGGCCACGCCCACTCTGGCTCTACAGAGGCAAAAACATCGCGATATGTCACATGACTTCACGTGACGCAATCGAGTTTGACACCCGTGTGATAGCTGAACCCAAGTTCAGGGCAGTTCAAGGTGAAATGAGAGGAGACGACATTCATTGAATTATTTTGGTTTTCATCAAAACTGAAACAGCCCAATCTTCATCTCCAAAATTGCCAGGCTTCACCACCTGCTGCCAACTGGCACTGGGCTACCTTGTTCAACTGCCCAGTGAAAACCGACACTGTATGGCACTTTTTAGGAAAAGGTCCCTCTCAGCCTTTTCTATCAGGTAGAGAGCTACCTGTTACTGCATTATTCTGGGGACAGGCTCCAAAGGAACTTGCTGCTTTTGAGGGGTTCAGAAATGTGTCATCTCCATTTGTTGGGGACTTAGGCCATTATTATTTCCGGTTATTCCACAGACTGTCCTGGCAGCAGATCAGCTCTAAGGAGACATTTTCTTCTATTAATTTAACCTACCAGAATAAAACACCCACCTATTTGGAATTTGCACTCCTCTTAAATGAAGGAAAATGAGAGTTCAGCCTTTGTGCCTCAATTATAGGCCGTGCCGGGAGAAGTTACAGAGCTCTTTGGCATCCAGCTCTAACTTATCCTGCCACATTATCTTTTGCCCTCTATAATAAAGATATAAGTAATTGCACATCCCACTTGTTATTTCTCACAGGTATGTTATGATTGTAGATTCTTTCAGGCTATGCATATGCATCTTTCAAAAGACACACATCAAAGACACAATACTGGTGAAACAGCATAAAATAATTTCTGGGGTGAGTATTTCTACTACCCCACCCATCTTCTGAGGTTCTTGTTGGAATGGACCACAGTTCTTGGGAGGCTGAAATCAAAGGCAGGTGTTTATGAATTTGGGGGAAGGGTGGGGGGCTTAAGCCTTTTCTTCTTGTAGCGTCTTTGCGCTCTCCTGCCTATTAATTAGGAGCGCAATGCTTACAGCTGATGCAATTTAAATGGCACACTGCTGTTTCATTGCACCTGGAGTATTCCAAAACCCATCACTGTTTTTAAACATTTCAGCAAACAGAAATGTATCTCCTAGATAAAAGTACTGTATAACTCCAGCCTTTTTCAACCCAGGCATTCTGTGGGGATGTTCCTCAGAAACGAAATTTCACCTCTGAAAGTCTCATTTCTCTTGCAGGAAAGTGGGTTGACGGAACTGGTTTAACATCTCTTTTAATACTACAGTGCTCAGAATCCAGGCTTCTCAAACTTCCTAACGTCCCACCTAGCCTGCCATCGCCAGCTACGTTAGGCCACCGAGAGGTCAACGGCCATCAACAATTGTAATCAAAGAATACATTTGCTGTTGTACAACCTGCTCTCGGTGGAGCACGTCACCCAGCAAGGCCGCTGCATTTTAGCTCAGCCGTGAATGACAAGGTTCCTCCTCCCGGGATCTGCACGCTTCATCCCGTCTCCAGATGGCTGAACAGATGGAGCATGGCTCCTTTTCAAAGACGCCCTGAGATCATGGCTGTCAACAGATGACCTGGCTCTCGCCAAGGTTCTGTTCCTCCCTCGCTGCCTTCCCGGCTTTAGCATCCTCCAGGTGAATGGACTTCAAGTCCCAGAATGCCTCAGCTGGCACAGCACATGACATGATGTGCTGACTGCCTTCCAGAGAGCTGCGTTTCCAAGAGCCTCTGCAGCGACAGCAGCCAAATTTCACAACCATCTTGGAGAGCAAACTTTAAATTGCCAAGTAGGTGCTCCTACTGGCTGGCAACATACAAAATGCCAGCAAATCTACACACCTTCACTCACACCTTTTCTTTGGATTTATTTGGCTCAAATCTCTCACAGGGATCTTTCCTGGAGATGGCAGGACTGGCCATGAAGCCCCTGACTCTAAGGCACATCTTCCACCCAGAAGCTGCCACATTTATGATCCCAAAAAGGAACAACTACCTGCTCAGCCCATAAGGAAAAAATGTGCCCATAAGACTGCCAGCCCCCACATCTGTGGGAGTTGGGAGCCAGAACTGCTCAGGCAGCAAGGCCAAGTCAGCTGAGATCTCATGCCAAGAAAGGGAATTTTCAACCTCCTGTATCTCTCTCAAAGCAAAGCAGCCAAGGCACCCCCCAAGATGGGTGACTTCTTCTCCAAGACCACCCAAGGGCAGACCTGAGCCACTTCCACCTCCCTGGACTGGCCACACAGAAAAGCTGAGAGGGAGAAAGAGAAACCCTGAGAGTGGAAGAGGAGGATGGGAAGCAAGCCGCCTTCCAATCGACACACCTACTATAGGGTTGGCTTTGCATAAATGAACCCTGATTTATCTAGCCATGGTTTACTGAATAAGCTACAGATGGCTGGGTCTATACATCGTGTTAAATCATAAACTGTGTTTTACAGATGGTAGTGCTGGGACTATAGGACACTTCCGGCCATAAGCAAGTGATCCAGATTAGAGTTTAGCCCAGGTTTGAACCCAGGCCTGAGGGTTGCCTCCGCAAGACCAGCGTTCCTCTTTCACCTGCATCTGAGTAAAGGGAAGCAGGTTAAAAATGTCCTTGGCATCGCAACAAGGCTATCCCCCCCCCCCCCCCGAAATCTGCAGGCAGCTCATGCTGACCGAGTGTAAGGTAAGGAGACACCCCTGCTTCCCTGGAGGGGAGTCCCATCACCCTCAATGCAGAAACGTAGCTGAAAGGATTCACTCCCCGACAGACTTCTTAGCCCTTCTGCGGGGCATCTCCTGGTGCTGCTTCCCAGGAAGGGCTCATCCGGCCTAGAAATGTCTTTTTTCAGAAGTTTTTGTTATTCAGGAACGAGAAACATGCCACAGAATCTGGTTCTCGCCCAAACGTTTGAATAAAATGCCCTGCCTGTTTTATGTTATGTATGAATTGCATTTTCCTCTAAAACCATCACTCGCTCAGAGGAAAAGGTAAAAGCCACGCTCAGAGAATAATGGGCCTTCCAGAAAAATGGCCTGTCCTGGAATTCAATGCAGCAAGAATGCCTGCCTCTGTTCCCCAAAGCAGCGCCCAGGAGATTCCAAGCAGGAGTCCTGGGAGCCTCAAGGTTGGCTCCACCAACCAAGGTGAGGCATCTCTGCAGAGCAGACCTTGCCTTCCTGGGCACCTGAGCAAAGGGGAGGTGGAGGGGCCCTTTGAGAAGCTCCTCTTCAGCCCTGCCCGGGGAAGACAAGTCCACGAGGGAACCCACGCAAGAAACCTCCGGACACCGCCCGTCCCTCTGCTCTGCCCCAGGAGCCACAGAAAGCGGCGTCTCATGAAGCCCAAAGGAACGCCTCCCGGGCAAGAAATCCCATCAAGGCCCGAGGCGGCCCCAGCTGCCCCCGCGGGCGTCCTCCAGCCACGAGGTCCCAGCACTTGCAGCGCCCGGACCCTTCGCGGAGGGCTGCAGAAGAGGCAGAAGCAACGTTTGGCCCACAGCGCTAAACTAGCATTTAACCACCATTGTCTGTCTATTGCTGGTCGATGACCGTAATAAAGTCTTATTCTATTCTAGCATTTAACCACCGCAGGAGACGAAGCGAGCGGGGCAAAGCAGCAGGCGAGGCTCCCGGGGACCCCCAGCGCAGCCCCTCCGAGGTCTCCCGCTTCCCCCCCCCCAGGACCCCGCAGGCCCCTGCCCTTCCTCCCCAGGGACGGGGAAGCCCCTCCGACGGCTGGCCGGGGGGGGTGTTTGGGGGCGGCTGCAGTCCGGCGTTTCTTCGTGGCCTCCCGTCGAAGCGCCGCCGGGACGGAGCCCGCAAGGCGGGACTGGGGCGAGCGGGAGGGGAGGCAGCGCCACTCCTTCGCCATCTTCCGAGGGGAGGCGGCATCCCCCGAAGCCCCCCGCCCGGCCTCCCCACCCACCCACCCGCCCGCGGCGGCGGCCCCGCTTACTTTTGATGGCCCCGATGAGCGCGTTGCCGTCCTTGACCACGTCCTTCAGGAACTTGTTGGTGCGCTCCAGCTCCTGCTCGGAGCACCGCAGCCGCTCGCGGAAGGCCGGGCTGTCCAGGTAGCAGTCGCTGAACTCCAGCGCCGGCAGCCCCATGGCCGCCCCCCGCCCGGCCCCACCCCCCACCCGCGGCCTCAGCCCTGGCGGCGCACTCGCATCCCGCGGCGGAGGGGCCGAGGAGGCGGCGGCGGGCGGGCGGCGCTTGGGTGGCTCCGCATCGGCCGCTGCGCCCGGGCCGGCTCTGAATGAAGCTCCGCTCCGCTGCCTCCCCCGGCGGGCCGCCCTTTGTTCGCCCCGAGTGCTGCGGCGGCGGCTGGCGCCTCCCTCGCGGCCGCTCCCCTTAAAGTCGCAGGCGGCGCTGCCGGGGCCTCCGCGTGGCCGGGAGGAGGAGAGGGCCGGACGGCTCTGGACACGCCCGCCCGCCCGCCAAGAGCGGGAGCCGCGCCGCCCCTCGGGGGACCCTCCGCCGCTCGCAGCTGGCTCCGGCCACCCCTCGGCTGCCTCGCTCGGGGGGCTCCCAGGGGGGCGGCGACGGGGGAACCCCGCGGCTCGGCCTCTCCGCCCTCCTCCTCTTGGACGGGCGGGGTCGCTGGGCAGGTTGCCAGGCAGGAGGCCGGGAGCTCCGTCCGGGCCCCGCGGCCTCTGGGAGTGCAGCACCCCCGTCTGCCCGGGCGCCTTCCGACCCGAGGGCGAGGGCCCCAGACGGCCTTTGGCTACGGGGGACCCGCGGAGGGTCATCCTGGCGTGGCGGGGCAAAGCGGGGCGCCCCAAGGGACGGAAGGAGTGGAGCGGACGGTGCCCCGAGCCCTCCCCGAGCCCCCTCCCCGGAGCTCGGGCCTAGCACGAGGTCAAAATGCTGCCCAACTTCCTCGAAAGAACTTGCTCCGGCTCCTTTTGGAAGGGAGGCCGCCCGTCGTTCGCTGCCCGGCGCCATGGGTGAACTGGGCCAAACTGGTCTGTGGAAGGGCTGTGAAAGTTCCACTCTGGGCTGGGATGAAAGCGGGGCCATTTGGGGGGGGGGGGGGGGTGGGGGGGGTCTTGGCTTAAGGATGAATCCTGTGCTTCTAAGGGTTCACCCGGTGGGGAGTCTTCCTTCCCATTGACTTCCTTCATCTTCAGTGTCAATGGAATAGCACGGACTAGAAGAGCCCCAGTCCGGATTTTGCCCTCGGACGCTGGCCTACCCTACCAGGGGCGTATTGCACCCCAGCCCCCTGGCCTAGCCAGCCTCGGCCCCACGGCACAGACACAGGCACGGCCCTCCCTCAAAGCCAGGAGCACTGGAGCAGCAACCTTCAGACAGTGGATGCTGGTGTTCCTAGGCAACCAAGTTGCTAGGCAACAGAGCCACAAATTAATACCACTTTAGACTAGCAAGTTGTAGGAATCCAGGCAGCCTAGGGTAAACCTCTCGTACAAGCACAGTCACTTTGCATGAACAAACTCTTTTTTATGCTAGGTACAAATCCTGGCCCACTCAGCAGGAGTTATGGGACGCAGGGAGAGCCGCCTATTGGGGGTGGAAGCGGCCAGACTCAGTGGTGGGTTGTTCCCAGTTCACACCGGTTCACAAGAACTGGTAGTAAAAATTTGTAGTAGTTCAGAGAACCGGTAATAACATTGGCTGGCCACGCCCCCGAAGTGGTCCCCAGCCCAGTCACTGCTCGCTTACCCCGCCCACCTCATCAGGGGCTTTTTTTTTAAACTTTTAAAAGCATTTTTTCTACAACCTCTTCAGCCAAAAAAATGCTTTTAAAATTAAAAAAAAAAGCCTCCAATGATTGCACAGCTCAGCTGGGATCGTCAGAGGCTTTTAAAAGCATTTTTTCTACAACCTCTTCAGCCGAAGAGGTTGTAGAAAAAAAATGCCTTTAAAAGCCTCTGACGATCCCAGCTGTCTTGCCTGATCGTCAGAGGCGTCTAAAAACATTTTTTTCTGCAACCTCTTAAGGTTGTAGAAAAAATGTTTTTAAAAGTTTTTTTTAAAAGTTGGCCACGCCTATCCAGTCACATTACCCCCACCATCAAGCCACGCCCACAAAATAAGCCATGCCCACAGAACCGGTATTTAAAAAATTTTAGAACCCACCCCTGGCCTACCGAGTCCACTTCTGGTCCCCATGATACAAAACAGATGCTGAGGCCTTGGAAAGTGTGCAGAGAAGAGCAACAAAGATGTTAAAGGATCTGGAGGCTAAAGGCTACAATGAACAATGGTTAAGGGAGCTAGGCATGTGTAACCTATTGGAGAGATGGGGGACACACACAATAACTGTCTTCCAGGGCTTGAGGGGTTGTCATAGAGAAGAGGCCAACTTATTCTCCAAAGAACCTGAGGGTAAGACAACAAGCAATGAGTGGAAGCTCATTAAAGAGAGATCCAACCTTGAACTAAGGAGAAACTTCTCAACAGCGAGAACAATCAATGGAACAGCTTGCCTCTCAAGAGTTATGGGTGCTGCATCACTGGAGGCTTTCAAAAAAAAATTAGATAACCATTTGTCCAGGATGGAATTGGGCATCCCGCCTTGGGCAGAGGGCTGTATTAGAAGACCTCCAAGATCCCTTCCAGCCTTATGATTCTAAGTTCAACCCATATTCTCTTTGCCTGCTGGACAAGAAGAGGGAAACCTGGTTCTTCTTACCTTGGCAGCCCTGAGGCAGGAGAGAGTGGAGATGCCACTTCCCTGCCTCTCCCCAATTAAGGCCACTCAGGAGCTCCCAGGAAAAGCTCCAAAGGTTGTGACCTGTTGTCAGGTTTGAAGGCATAGCCTGATCCTGGAGGTCCCATAATTCCCTGCAGGCACCAACCATTGAGGGAAACCTCCATTGGAAGATGTGACCACAAGGCTTGACAGAGCAACAGAAAATCCCAGCCCTTGTTAACTCCTCCTCTCTGACCACCTCTCCGTGCTTTGCAACTAGCATATGTTTGAACTATCTTTCTTCAAAAGACAGCTCTTAAAGAGAAGACTCTTTAGCGTCTCTGTACTCTAAATCAATGTGTCTGAAGTACAGCAACTTCGAAACATGGACTTGCTGAGGTTGAGAAATGCTGCTGTAAATAATCACCTCATCTGAGGCTTTATCAAAACTCTGGATTGGGAGGAGTTACGAGGCTTCTTGAATAGGATTCAGCTATCATTTCATCAAATTAGAGTAGTTCATTTTAAAGACAGTGTTAGGAATCTATATGGTGTATATAATGTTAGAACCAGTTGTCCAG
>WNWU01000106.1:1145968-1162900 GCA_012654045.1 Ptyas mucosa
GTGCAGTTACTCTGCTGGTTGGTAAAACAACATCAATATCCTTAACAGACAGATTGGGTTGACTGATTTCGCTGTAGGATGGTTTGTGGTTTGTATGAACTTGGCAACTGTGGTTTGCTTCTCAGATCACAATTAAAACTAACAATGGTTAGTACAATCTGTAGCAAGCACAAGGACAGCTACACATAACACAGATATGGGACTGCAGTAGAGTGCAAGTGTCATCGTGGAATGTGAAATTGTTGCCATAAATTATGTGTTTTGTGTCCAACACATGACCTCCTCCAAGGTCTACCAGTCCCCCATTCAACAGCAATTTGAGGCAACCAGGTAACAAGTCACAGGGCCTTCACCCCGTTTCCCCCAAAATAAGAGATCCCCTGATAATAAGCCCAATTGGGCTTTTGAGCACATGGCAATAAGGCCAAGCGCTTATTTCAGGGTTCATAGGGTTCAGAAAAATATAAGACAGGGTCTTATTTTCAGGGAAACACGGTAACAAGCAACAAAAAGCTGGTTTTGTTTTCCATAATGCTCTGGAAATTGGTGCCTCTGTGTGCAGAAAAACTTTGTGATATGACATTTGCAAGATAGGAGGAGCAAAGGGCTTCTGAGCAGTGCAAAAGTGCTTCTCTCCAGCAAGCGGCAGATTTTTGAAATGGAAAATCGGTGTCTGAGCCAGCACTGAATGTCGAAACAAAAACAAGGAAACCATAAAAAGGCCAAGGCCGTTCCCTTCTCCATGCATTTCATCTCATCTCTGGGGAAATGTCTTGTCAGGAGAATGTTATTCTGGCCAGGGCAAGGCAGCGTCTCTGTTTTTCCCACTCCACCCAAACTACTCCCAAGAGAAATGGCTCAGCGTCCAACTGGCTTGAAGAAGTGAGCAAGGGTTGTGTGATTCCTGATTGTCCTAGTGCCTTGAACTCTCTTCTTCTGCCAGTTACCTTGCAATAACACCCTGAAGACAGACCCATGTGGGGCAACGAAATCTGGGTTCTCACTTGCCCCAAAGCTGTTTGGGGAGGGGGTGTCAAGACTGACTCGCACTTTCACCTACATTCTGCTTCGCTCACAGCTTGACAATGAAAGGGAGGGGGTGGAATGGCATCCAAGCATCTGTCGGTTCTCGTGAGACATTGCTTCCACCAGTGGTGGAATTCAATTTTTTTTTTTACTACCGGTTCTGTGAGCGTGGCTTGGTGGGCCTGGCAGGGGAAGGATACTGCAAAATCTCCATTCCCACCCCACTCCAGGGGAAGGATACTGCAAAATCTCCAATCCCTCCCCACTCCAGGGCCCAGCTAGAGGTGGTATTTGACAGTTCTCAAAATTTCCGCTACCGGTTCTCCAGGACCTGCTGAATAGTACCCCTGGCTTCCACCAAGCGGAGGTCCCAGTGTGGCTGGGATAACAAAACGAGCAGAACTAATTGGTGGACATAATGATCTGTGGGAAAAAGGGGGAATGAACTATGCATGTTTTTGAGCGGGAAGCCCAGAGCTGGTTTCGCGTCTTCTGTCCAATATGGATTTATTTAGTAAAGTTTATGCTTTTGATAAAATAGCATCCAGGAGTTTCTTTTTCTGGATTTGCCAACCGGACAGTTGACATTAAACCAGCTCTCTAAGTAGCAGCCTAACTGGACCCCACCAGGAGGTTGGCAGTTTCGAGATGTCGGCAACCGACAAAGGAGTGGAAAGGGGGGCAAAGCCAGGGGAAGCCGCCTTTTGAGAGACCCCAGCGGTGGCCCAAGCTGAAGCCGGGATGCAAGTGGCCGGCACAAGCCCCAAACAGTGGGTTGAGAAGCTGGAGCAATAGCCTACACTCAAGGGGGAGAGCACGACAGAAGAACCCTATTTGGGCATCAAGAACCAATGGACGGGGAAGGCGGTGGAACCAGAGGATCAACCGATCCCCCCTGGAGTCACGGGGGGGGGGGAGCAAGTGGAAAGCCAGGTGAGCAGCCGAATGGGATTACCCAACTGATTGTAAATTCCCAGCTGTAGCTCGCAGTCTGTCTATGGAGCACAGAAGATTGGCAGGCTGGAGGTCTGGGGAGCCACCTCACCAAGGGCAGCAATCACGGGATGGAGGCCATGAAACCATTGCCTACCCTGACTCCTCCCCTCCTGCAGGCAATGGTTCCAACACCACCCGGGGTGGTGGGAGCTCCCTACCAAAGGACAGCAGCTCCTGTCCCTGCTGCCGCCCCATGGGGGGGTTAGGCACCAGCACACACAGCCCCAGCAGCAGCCGGTATCCCTTTCCACACCAAGCCCTCCATCAACAAGTCATCTTTATGTCTCTGGAACCATTCATCCGTCTCCAAGGCAGTGGTTGTATCGTCGAGTCCCCAGCCGGCTGAAGGGCGAGCGCCAAGAACCCTGGGGAGAGATAGAACAGAGAGGCAGCTCCCAATCACCTCAGCTGATCCGTGGGTTGTGATCAAGGGGCTCAGCTGCCATTAGCTGACCGGGGAAGGGAAGGGCTGCTTCCTGTGCTGGCCATGCCCACCTCTTCACTAGGGGCAAAATCAAGCTTGGCCTTATTTTCAGGACATGTTGTATTTTTGGGAAAACATGGTAAGTCCAGTATAGCTGACCACCTAGTTTCCTCTCCCATCTTTTGGGAGATAAAGTTCTCAGCTTGGGTGGACTATAGTTTACATCTATAGTAATGATGTTTTCCCCCCCTAATATTCACCCAAATACTTTAAACATAGCTTTCATCCTTGATATTGTGTATTCCTGTAGAGATACAGTAGTTCTTTGCATACATTGCAACTCCTCCCCACTTTTGTTGGGTCTGTTTCCTTTAACAATTTATATCCCCTTGTTGTGGCTTGCCAACTGCCAGTGGAACTGGTGGCAGACTCAGAGGATGAGGAGGTTGGGGTGGAACTTGGGCCAGTCCTGGAGTCTGGGGAAGGCTCTGATGGATGCTCTGCGTCGGAAGCAGAGATAGAGCCAGGGCCGTCCGACAGTTCCCAACTGCCTTCGGAGTCAGAGTTAAGTGGGGAAGAAGAACAGCTGGGGCCTGTTCCAGATGTGCGTATGCACAGAGCTGTCAGGAGAGGAGAACAACAGAGGAACAGGGGCGGCACACGTGGATGCTGAATGGCCCCTCCCTGGGTGGGGAATAAATAGAAGCAAACGGGGAATGGTGGTTGCAGGAGACAACCATTCGTCTTTCTTTCCAGAAGATTTGCTTATCATGGTTGGTTCCGCAGAGACTTCTTGCCAGGAATTAATTTACAGCTTTGTGACTGGAAGCTGGCAATTATCCAAGGACTGATAAGGTCTGTTATTGCAATTAAGCCTTAGAAGGATTATTGCCTGGACTTTTCTGTGTGGGAATGCCATGAATTCACAGTAGCTAAATAAAGAGGGGGTTTTTGGGGGACAAGGAGTTTGTTTCTTGGTCCTGCTAAGGCTGGGTCAGAACACCCCTAGCAGTATGTACCATTTGTGGGTTTCATCCCACCAAGTTTCAATATTAGCTACAATATCACATTGCCCTCATTTCCTAGGACCATAGATTCTCCCTGTTTGTTCCCCATACTTTGAGTATTAGTGTACGGGCATCTGAGCCCTTTATGGCTGACCCTGCCTTTACTTCCTGAAGCTCCTCTTAGGTGCCCTGTCAATCAGTGGTGAAATGTAAAATTTGTTACTACCGGTTCTGTGGGCATGGCTTGAGGGGGGGGGTTAATGTGACTGGGTGGGCGTAGTCAACTTTTTTAAAAAAAAACTTTTAAAAACATTTTTTCTACAACCTTAAGAGGTTACAAAAAAAAATCCTTTTAAAAGCCTCTGACGATCAGGCAACTCAGCTGGGATCGCCAGAGGCTTTTAAAGGCATATTTTTTTCTACAACCTCTTCGGCCGAGCTGAGTTGCGTGATCATCGAAGGCTTTTTTTTTTTTTACTTTTAAAAGCATTTTTTCGGCAGAAGAGGTTGTAGAAAAAATGCTTTTAAAAAAAAGCCTCTGATGATCATGTGGCTCAGCTGGGCATGGGGTGGGGGGGGCACAGGGATCTTTGCTACCTGTTCTCCAAACCACCACCCGCCATCGCTACCGTATCAGGCGATCCGGTCCAAACCGGGAGCATTTCACCCCTGGCCTCAATGCCCCTTCCTTCTCACTATCTCCTTCCTCATTGTCTGATTTATTGTCTTGGGCTTCATGCTTCGGGTTTGGTCCCAAAATTGGTCTCCTTCCTCTTCCAGCTTTAGTTTAAAGACCTTTGGATGAGGGGAACCAGCTGTTTTCCAAACACATTCTCCCCATGCCAGAAGCCATTCCTGTAGGAATAAAATAAAAATAATCAAAAAAGTTTCTTTCAACGTATAGAAAGCAAGAACAAAGTCAAGGAAACAATCTGTCCATTAATGGGAGAAGAGGGCAAGGAAGTGGTGGGCACGGGGAGAAAGCAAAGCTGCTTAATTCTTTCTTTGCATCTGTCTTCATACAAAAAGAAAAAGTAGCCCATCTACCAAAAACAGAACCACAAAAGACAGACTAGAAATTCCAATTTAAAAAGGCAGGAGAATGCTAAGAGAATACCTGTCCGCTCTAGATGAAGTTTCTGAAGTTTCTGGCAGATGTGATCTTGGAACCACTGGACTATCTTTTTCAGAGATTCTAGCGCACCAGGGAAACACCAGAGGACTGGAAAAGAGCTGATGTGGTTCCTATGTTTAAAAAGGGGGGGAAAACAGATCCAGGAAACTGCAGATCAATCAGCATGGCATCAATACCTGGGAACATCCTGGAAAAGATAAGCAACAAATCTGCAAACACCTAGAAGCAAGTAAAGTTATAGCCAAAAGCCAACATGGATTTGTCAGAAATAGACCACGCCCCAAAAAACATTGTTTCATTCTTTGACAAAGCGACTAAACTGGAGGGCTAGCAAAATGGGGTGGACGTACTATACTTGAATTTCAGTAAGGCATTTGACATAGTAGCCCACAAACTACTTCTTGGTAAGCTAGAGAAATGTGGGATAGACAGCACCACCACCAGATTTTATTTTATTTTTATTTTTGTTTATTTGATTTGTTGAGTATGTATTAGATAATATATATAGGTATAAACATGAATTGAATGCATAAAATAGATACAAATAGTGGAAACATCAGGACAGGGACGGTAGGCATGTTGGTGCTCTTATACACGCCCCTTACAGACCTCTTAGGAATTGGGGTGAGGTCGACAGTAGACAGTCTTAGGTTAAAATTTGGGAGGTTTGGGGATGAAACCACAGAGTCAGGTAGTGCATTCCAGGCATTGACCACTCAGTTGCTGAAGTCATATTTTCTGCAATCGAGTTTGGAGCTGTTCACTTTAAGTTTGCATCTATTGTGTGCTTGTGTGTTGTTGTGGTTGAAGCTGAAGTAGTCATGGACAGGTAGGACATTGTGGCAGATAATTTTATGAGCTACACTTAGGTCAGACCGAAGGCGGCATAGTTCTAAGTTGTCTAAACCCAGAATTTCAAGTCTGGCGACATAAGATGTTTTGTTGCGAGAGGAGGAGTGGAGGACTTTTCTTGTGAAATATTTCTGGATACGCTCAATTGTATTAATGTCTGATATGCAATGCAGGTTCCAGAGAGATGAGCTGTATTTGAGAATTGGTCTAGCAAATGTTTTGAATGCGTTGGTTAGTAACGTGATATTACCAGAGAAAAAGCTACGTAAGATTAGTTTTACAACTCTTAATGCTTTTTTGGCGATGTTGTTACATTGTGCTTTGGCATTTAGATCATTAAATATGAATACTCCAGGGTCCTTGACGTGAGGGTCGTCTACAAGGTCGTGTCCACTCAGCTTGTGATTTGTGTTCTGATTCTTTTTGCCAATGTGTAAGAAAGAGCATTTGTTGGTTGAGATTTGGAGTTGCCAATTGTTTGACCATTCCAACACAAAGTCAAGGTCTTTTTGAACCTTGTTGGTTCATTGCATTGTCGGTGGTGTTAAATAGTTTTACATCATCAGTGAAGAGAACGCAGTTGTTTATAATATGATTGCAAAGGTCATTTACATATAGTATGAAGAGTGTTGGTCCTAGAATGATGCCTTGGGGGGCACCGCTATTAACAGGTGTTGGATTTGATAGGGCGCTCCCTATTTTGACCACTTGTCTGTTTGACAGGAACGTGGGTTATCCAATTATGGCGGGGTCCGGAGATGCCATAGGATTTTAGTTTTAGAAGTACTTTGTCTTGTACCACTGAATCAAAGGCTTTACAGAAGTCTATGTAAATTGTGTCTATTGCTTTGCTCTGATCGAGATTTGTAGTCCATATGTTTTTGCAGTGTAGAAGTTGTAGATTACAGGATAATTTTTTTCTGAAATTGAATTGTTTGTTAGAGAGTAGGTTGTTTGTTTGTTCCTAAGTGGAGGGTAATGGATTGGTTGATGATTGATTCCATGACTTTGCAGGTGATGCAGCATAAAAAGATTGGTCTGTAATTTTCAACTAGGCTGGGGTCTCCCTTTTTGAAGACAGGGATGACCATGGCTTGTGACCATAGGTTGGATAGGAAACTGGTCCTGAAAGATTTTTCAAAGATTATGCTTAGGGGTTCTGCTATAGCAGTGGAAAGCTTTTTCAAGAAGTATGCACATAGTCCATCAGGTCCGATAGATAGAGATGGCTTTAGTCTGCATAGTGCCTTTTCAACGTTATCTTCTGTGAAATCTATTTGTGTTAGATCGTTGTAGTTATTAGTGGTTCGACTAGGACATGAGCCATTGCTGTTTTCAAAGACTGAGCCGAAGAATTTGTTAAAGAGGTTTGCTTTAACTGTTTCATCATTGCATTCTTTACCATTAGGTCCTTTTAGGGGTGGGATGGATCTCGAGTCTTTAAGTTTGCTGTTTACAAAATTATAGAAGGTGCGGTTGGATTTCATGCGCAGGAGTTTTTCTTCTTGTTTGATGTGGTAATTGGTGCATTCAGTCTTTATTTGGTGGCATATATTTTTGTAGCGGCTTTTGCAGTTAGCTACATAGTCAGTTTTATTTTTTTGCCAAAGTATATATTTTTTTTCATTGAAGCTTTCTTATTGATGTGGGTAATTAAAATAACTCTATTGATTTTGAGCAAGAAAATGTTATAATGGTCTTTGGCAGTGTTACAGCCAGAGAATAGAATTTGTCAATCAAGAGATGAGAGGTTGGTGTCTATGAGATCATAGTTGGCTTTTTTGAAGTTATAGTTGGGTATCCCATTATTTTGGTGATTTTTGTGAAGGCGTATATTGAGACAAAAGTCAATCATGCTGTGGTCACTGTTGGAAAATGGTCCATAAATTGAGTTTAAGGTGTTGCAGAAGATGAGGTCAAGGCAGTTGTTGAGTCTTGTGTTGTTAGTTACTAGTTGGTCTAGACCTAGATTAGTAACAGCATTGTATAGGGTTGTATGGATGGGTTTCATTGTACATTCATTTATTGCCCAATTAATAAGAGGTAGGTTGAGGTAACCAAGAAAGATGAGAGAGTATGGGCAGGAGGCTGCCCATGTTAGTAGTGAAGTTAACTTGTTTGCATGTGTGATTTGTAAGTGACTGATAAACTGCATTCAATGAGTCATCCTTAGTGGAACTACATCTACATGGAGGGAAGTAAGCAGTGGGGGCCCAGGACTCTTCAATGTCTTCATAAATGATTTAGATGAGGGAATAGAAGGGGAACTCATCAAATTTGCAGATAACACCAAGCTGGCAGGAATAACCAACATCCCAGAAAACAAGTGCAGTATCCAAATAGATCTTGACAGACTTGAACAATGGGACCTATCCAATAACATGAAATTTAATGTTGAGAAAAGCAAGGTTTTCTAGGCAGGAAAAATGAAAGGTACAAGTATAGATTAGGCAAAACCTGGCTCACAACCAGTAACCAGTGAGAGGGACCTTGGAGTCCTCATGGATGATCACTTAAACAGGAGCCAGCAGTATGTGGCAGCAGTCCAAAAAGTTAATACAATCCTTGGTTGTATAAACAGGCATGGATTGGGACTCCTTATGCACGGTCACTCACGCCCTCGTTACTTCCCGCCTGGACTACTGTAATGCTCTCTACATGGGGCTCCCCTTGAGGAGTACCCGGAGGCTCCAACTGTTCCAGAATGCAGCCATGCGGGTGATTATGGGGGCGACATGGCGCTCCCATGTAACACCTCTCCTGCGCGAGCTGCACTGGCTTCCGGTGGTCTTCTGGGTGCGCTTCAAGGTATTGGTTCTCATCTTTAAAGCGCTCCATGGCTTAGGGCCCAGGTATCTATGAGACCACCTTCTGCCACCGATAACCTCCCACCAGCCAATATGCTCCCACAGAGAGGGTCTCCTCAGGGTGCCGTCGGTCAAGCAATGTCGACTGGCGACCCCCAGGGGGAGAGCCTTCTCTGTGGGGGCACCCGCCCTCTGGAACGAGCTACCCCCAGGGATACGGTTGATCCCGGACCTCCGTACTTTCCGCTGGGCTCTGAAAACTTTCTTATTTTTTTTTAATTTTATTTGATTTATATGCTGTCCTTCTCTGGAGACTCAGGGCGGCTTACAATGCGTTAAGCTTCATGCTTTTGTATATTTATACAAAGTCAGCTTATTGCCCCCACAATCTGGGTCATCATTTAACCTACCTTAGAAAGGATGGAAGGCTGAGTCAACCTTGAGCCTGGTGAGATTCGAACTTACAGTAATTGCAGACAGCTGGTGTTGATCACTATGCTTTTAGTCTGCTGAGCTAAACCAGGCTCCGGGTTGGCTTAAAATTTTTAATTGGTTAATTTTATGGATAAGGGGTTTTAAATTGGGGAAGCCAAATTGATTTAATTATGTTTTAAATTATTTTAATTTCCGTATTGTATGTATTTTAATTCTGGCTGTTCACTGGCCTGAGTCCTTCAGGAGAAGGGCGGTATAAAAATTTAATAAATAAATAATAATAAAATAGAATCAAAATCATGTGAAGTATTAGTACAACTTTATAAAATCTTAGTAAGACCACCCCTGGGATACTGCATCTAGTTTTGGTCACCATATTACAAAAAGATATTGAGACTACTGTATGGAGAAAGTGCAAAGAAGAGCAACTTGGATGAATAAAGCACAGGTGAAATCCAGCCAGTTCTCACAGGTTCGCCCGAACTGTTAGTAAATTGCTTACACAGTTCGGAAGACCGGTTAAAAATAAAGTGGAAGACAGGTTTCTCTCTCCCTCTCCCTCTCTGTCCCTCCCTCCCCCTTCTCTCTCTCCCCCTCTCCCTTCAGTTAATAGCTCCACTTAACAGTTGCAGCTGGAATGCAGCCAATACACGCTGAATCAAGTCAATAAACGATAGAAACTAACAAGATTAGGGCAGGGAAACCCATCAATCACCCATCTAGGTATAGGATTAACCACTTCCCTTCTGGAAGAAGGACAGAATTACAAATATTTTCATTATAAAGAGTATTAAGTAACACTTCTGTGATCAGCTGATACTCCCTGGAGTTTCCCAAGACCTTTTATTACTGCTGCAGTGTTGGCTACTTCTTGTTTCTTCCTGTGGGAAAAGATACAGGAGGGGACAATGATGCAGCTTGATCGTACAGGCCATGAATTTAATGCATGTGTGGTCCAGCCAGCTGTATTGTTTCTGCTGTGAAGCACCCAATTTAGAACACAGGGAACACAGAATAATAGAGTTGGAAGGGTTAATGGCTTTTGGCAGCCCACTCAGGCTTTCAATTAGCCCTGAGCAGCTGCTCTTCGTTTCCCTCTCGGCTGCTGTGTTTGCTTTGGGGTTGACTTTTTTAAAAAAGGGGAATGGCTGTTTTAAGTTTTCTGCGTTGTTTTAGTGGTTCCTGGCCCTGTCCTTTTGGGGTGTGCTTCCCTCACTCTTTTTGAAAGCCTCTAGTGATGGAGCACCCACAACTTCTGAAGGCAAGCTATTCCATTGGTTGATTGGTCTCACCCTTAGGAAATTTCTCCTTAGTCCTAGGTTGCTTCTCTCTTTGGTTAGTTTCCATCCATTGTTTCTTGTTGTGCCTTTTGGTGCTTTGGAAAATAGATTAACTCCCTCATTTTTGTAGGGGCCCCTCAAATTTCCTGACAGAACAATTAATCAGTGGAACAACTTGCCTCCAGAAGTTGTAAATGCTCCAACACTGGAAGTTTTTAAGAAGAGATTGGACAACCATTTGTCTGAAGTGGTGTAGGGTTTCCTGCCTAAGCAAGGGGTTGGACCTTTCCAACTCTGTTATTCTATTCTATTCTAAATATTGGAACCGTGCTATTTTATTATGCTATTTTATTGTGAGTTGGACTAAGGAGAAATTTCCTAAGGGTGAGACCAATCAAGTTGGCCACGCCCACCCAGTCACATGACCCCATTTTCCACAGAAAACACTGGGAGCCACAAAACCTGGGCAGGTGTGGCTGAGGGGGTGCCATGTGACTGGATGGGAATGACACTGAGTTGGCCACACCCACCCACCCACTCACATGACCCCCCCAAGCCACGCCCACAGAACTGGTAGGGAAAAAAGTTGAATTTCATCCCTGGAATAAAGGCCTGGAGACTAAAACATATGAAGAATAGTTGCAGGAATGGATCTTGACAGACTTCAACATTGGGCCCTATCTAACAAAATGAAATTCAATGTAGAGAAAAGTAAAGTTTTATACTTAGGCAAGAAAAACCAAATGCATAGGTACACATAAGATGAAACATGGCTCAATAACAGTAATCCCGAGAGGAATCTTGGAGTCCTAGTTGGACAATCACTTAAATGATATGAGCCAGCAGTGTGCTGCAGCTGCCGAAAAAGCCAATGCAATCCTAGGCTACATTAACAGGAGTAGGATGAAATCATGTGAAGTGTTAATACTACTATATACATAAAGCATTTGTAAGATCACATTTGAAATATTGCATCCAGTTTTGGTTGCCACGATATAAAAAAGATGTTGAGACTCTGGAAAGAGTGCAGAGAAGAGCAATAAAGATAATTAGGTGGCTGGAGGCTAAAACATACAAAGAACAGTTGCATGAATTGGGTATGTTTAATTTAATTATAAGGGGTGACGTGATAACAGGGTTCCAATATTAGAGGGGCTGCAAAAAGGGAGGGACAACCTATTTTCCAAAGTATCTGAAGGCAGAACAAGGAACAATGGAGGGAAACTCATCAAGGAGAGAAGCAACTTAGAACTAAGGAGAAATGTTCTGACAGTGAGAGAAACCAACCAGTGGAACAGAAGTTGCCTCCAGAAGTCGTGGGTGCTCCATCACTGGAGGCTTTTAAGAAGAGATTGGGAATCACTTATTGGGAATGGTTTAGGGCAGAGTTCCCCAAACTTTCTGGCTTTGTGAACCGTTCCCTCACTGGGTGTTGACATGATGGTGGGGGGTACCAGGGGATGATTCTGCATGAGTGGTGGGCACGCTCGTGCATGCAGTTCCATTGGCACATGCAACAGGCACGCTCACCCGCCACTTACACAAATGGCGTGCCTGTGCCCACGCTTGCCCGCTGCTTGCACAAGTGGGCATGTCACTCTTGCCTGCCACTTCCACAGCCTGGTAGGGCATGTCAAATTTTTCAACTTTCAATTTCCAAACAGTAGGGGTGCTCAAAAGGTGTGACATGCCTTGGGGATTGGAAAGTTAGTTTGGTTACTTTAATATAATTTAGATGTGCTTGGTAAGTAACTACATAACTATCATAACTTTTCAGACCAGCAATTCCCCAGTACCATCAAAGGAGAACGTTATTCTGTGTGCCGTGAGCCGGGTGGAAGGTTCCCTTCGGAGAAAGGCTCAAAAACAGGAAAACTGCTCAAGTGATTGCAGATAATCTGGTGCATTTCGTGAAGAAGAAAGGCACTGACAAAAGCTTGAAGCCCATTGGAGGAGATTCTACAAATGTTAATGCTGGCTGTGAAGGTGGTGCCATGCGCTGGGTAGAGGTCAAGCTGGATCATCCACTCTGCTGGAGCTGACTGACTGGTCTGAAGGTGGACATGAGCCACCTTTGATGTGCAAACTGACGACAGATGTTTGTCAGAAGTTCATTGATTTAATTTAATTTAATTTAATTTATCGCATTTCTATGCCACCCAACTCCCAAGGGACTCTGACTGGCTTACAGCAAAAATAATGTGAACAATGAACATAGAAAAATTATTTTAAAACATTATAAAAATATTATAAAAACATTTTTAAAACATTAAAAGCCTATGCACACCATTCATGGCTGGTTCTCGCAAGATTGCAACAGCGAGATCAACGGCCCCAGGCAAGTACCACAGTGGCCCCCGTCCTGCCCAATCAGCAGAGAGATGTGGGAAACAGGTCACAGAGGCAGCAAGCAGAGTGTAGACACAGGAGGAACGTGAGGGTTTGATCAGAGGCCAAGAAGCAAGTTGGCGGCTGATGTCGAATCAAAACAATGATGAAACTCGTTTAAACAGTTTTGTAACTCAGATAATTTCTTTCTGATGTTAGTTTGTGATTGCATGGATTAATTTTGGCTTAGCTACATAAGATTCATGCAGATTTTTTTTTAAATCTATGTAGCACTATGTGCAATTTTGAGAAGATAAAGTTAACCGTATTTGTGGGGTATAATGATCAGATGTGGATTTACCATACCAAGCTACATATTGTACAATTGCAAAAAAAACCCAGCAGATTTGAATTCTTGGTGTAAAAAGATTTTTAGAACCCCTCACTGAAAAAAAATTGCAAAAATTAATTTTCACCCCATTAAATGACACACCTTAGCAGCCCAGTTCCAAAGGGCTGAAGGCCTGGTAGTGGGCCTTCTGGGGGTTGGGGACCCCTCATATAGGGTCTCCTACTTGAGCAGGAGGTTGGACCAGATGACCTCCGAGGTCCCTTCCAACTCTGATATTCTGTTAATGTGTCAGCACTGGAGTGACATCGTAACCTGACATAATGTATATCATGATCCAGAAATCCAAAGTTCTCCCAAGGTACCATCTCTTGAGCCAGTGGTTTACTTCTCAAACCCTCCGTTCCCTCACTGGGTGTTGACATGATGGAAGTCCAGATGAAAACACCATCTGTGCTCCTCATGATTTTGCTTTCTTGCCTAGCTGCTCATAGTCCATGGATATATTTTGCAGGTTTTCTTGTATCTTTCTTCCCAACATGGAAGAAAAAAGGATAATAATCAGTGGGCTTGATTAATTGCGTAAGCCTTTCTGTTACGTATTTGCACCCGGGAGGCAACCCTTGATATAGATTGTCCAGCCTACAGATTGCTGATTCTCTTCCTCTGAGAAGTGAGTCACCAATCAGCCCCTCATTCTTTTTTCTCTTTGGGGAACTCAGTGGACTCTTCCTCTTTGTGACCGTCTGAGCCACTTTTCTTCCTATTACGGAGCACTTGATGAAGAGCCGACTGCAGCTCTCTGCATCTTTTCTTCCAGGGGAGGATATGAAACTGTTTGACTCCAGTGGAGGGGACAGTGTTGTGGCTTGTCAGTGGCCTGTGCAGTTAGAAGCTGATTCCGACAGAGAGGAGGCTGGTGTGGTACTGCGCCAGCAGCCTGTGCAGCTGGTGCCAAGTCAGACAATGAGGAGGCTGAAGAAGAGGTGGTGCCAGAGGCGGGGATTCAACCAAGGCCTTCAGAACCTCCAGAAGCTCCCTTAAGTGAAGAGGAAGAAGAGGAGCCTCTTTTCGATGCACAAGCGTGCAGAGCTGCCAAAAGGCAGGAGTGGCTCCTCAGGAGGAGGTCTCCTCAAGAGTAAGGCTTGGGGCTAATTGGCCACTCCCCTAGCCTATTTAAGGAAGGATGACGACTGATGCAATTTGCAGGAAACAACTTCGTTCATATTCGTCTTGATTCCAGAAACGTTTGATTCGGCTCTCTGTTTCTCTCTTGTCAGTTTTCCTGCAAATTGCTTCTGGGCATTCTGCCAACCACAGTAAGCTTACGGTTATCTGAAATACTGTGCCTCAGAACTGAGTTATTATTCTTTGGATTCTTGTCGGCTGTTAATGAAGTTAAATTAACAGCCTTGTTCAGAAAAGATTGATTTAAACTGTACTTGTGTACGAACAACTACTAAGAAAGTTCATTAGTAGTTCTTAAGTAGTAAACTAAGGTTTGTACGGACTTTGTGTGTGCTGCATTCTTTAGGGTCCGTAGCTGGGGCAGAACAGACAGTCTTCCTGGGTTGTTGGTTGTTGTTGTTGTTTTTGGTCCTCTGAGTGAAATGCCACCATTTTCCCTTGTAGTTGTTTCTTCCTCGCTGCATTTAGTTTGAGTAGACTTGCCTTTCCGAGGTCTTCCTCATTTTCCTGGATGAGATGCAGAGTGGGTGGAAGTGCCTCTAGAGCTTCCACTCTCTCCTCTAACAACCTGATTAGTTTGCGCTCAGTGCAGGTATAATTTGAGTCTTCCACGGGCAGGAGGACAAGCATAGCATGCACCTTGCATCTTACTCTTTAGGATTTGTGCAGATGCAAATCTTGTACACTTTCTGCTTTCGATTTTTAGTTGTAAGAATCTTCTGATGTTATGCAGATGCTCTCAGTGACTAAGTCCCGAGGCGGCTACCTCGATCTGCTGTACAAAGTCCTAGTTCTTTGCAGCTCTCAGCTCACTCATTTTTGCTCTCCCAGAATCCTCTGGGAGGATTATGCAGATGCTGTCAGTGACTCCATCTCTGGTCAACTTCGTGTGAAACAGTTGTGCCTACAGGCCTACCTATTACAAGCTATGCCTGTATGCTTATTAACCACTCCATCTTAAGCTTTCATTGATCTGCTTAGTCTTTTTAACTTCAGTAAACTTTATTCCTTGGCATATAAGATTAAAGGCTTAGTCTTCTAAATATGAAGCTCCAGACTAGTTTGGGAGATGTGAAGGAGGCCGGGATATAAGCATCCAGGAGAAGTCCCAGCAACCTCGTGTATGTCCTGTAGATATCACACACATTAGGTGACTGATGCAAATGACATAGTTCGTATGTTTACTCCATGACATTATGATCTAGGTGACATTATTTGCCTAGACCAAGTTACTCAGGGGAAGGATTGGGGTTAGATACCAAGGTCCCAGTTTACAGAGTGGCTATTGTCAGTCATTTGTTTAACCATGGTTTATTGACACAATTGCCTGGGTTTCCATAACTTGCTAAGCCATATAATGTGATCTACTAGGCATACCAGCTTCGTTCCCAGGGATATTAAGACCACATGTCGTGCGGGTGAGGGTGCGGGTGGGGGTGGCGGTGGGGCCTAGGTGTGTCCCTGCTGCACTGGCTTGCAACACAGTCAATGTGTCAGAAAGTGCATGTACAAGGCTCCAAAATTCTTACAAGGATTCAACCACAATAGGCAAATATCTTGCTGCTAGTATAAAGCTTCTCCTAAAATCTTTTGAATTCTTCTCATTAATACAAGGTTTCTCTGGAAATAAAGATGTGGGGCCTCTAGCTGTGTTGGTTTTTTGTTCTAGAAAAACCAATAGTGTTTGCAAGTTTCTTTAACAAAGTTCCTATATTGAATGGTTGTTGATTCCTTTTCCCTGCAAAATTAGCATCTTTGAATACTTAGAACTTCAAATGGAGACTTTGGCTCATGTGCCAGAGAACATTTCTGATTGCAACATGGAAAAAGGAATCGATGAGTTGTTAGGGAGCTTCCTTCAAAAACCCTCCAAGTGGGTGGACCTAGCCCAAGAGGGTGAGTTGGACAATCCTTCCAGCACACACGAAAGCAGTGCTGAATCACAGCAGTCCTGACCATGAGTAACTCCCAGAACTTGCTTTGCTGCCCTTGGGACCAGCCCAGCAATCCAGCGCACAAGGAGATGGGGAAGATAGGAGGGGTCTGCGCTCCTGGCAGCTGGAGCATTTCGCACAGGGACCCTGCCCAGGCCATTTCTCAGGCCCATCGCCCTCCATGGCTGCAGAGGGAAGGTGTGGAGAGCTCCCCTCTCAGGCTTTCTCAGACTTCTCTCTTCTGCACTGCGGGGATGATAAGAAAGCAAAGGCAGGAATAATTCTGTGGGTGCTCACAGTGAATTGGGGAATGTAGCAATCCACTGGAGTTAAAGGAACTTCTGAGCGATCAGGAGGGGCCTCTTCGGGTTGTTGTTTTGAAAAATGAAATGTTGCAATTCCCAATAGCTGCCCCAAGTACACTTTTGCAAAGAGGCCTTTCTACGTAGCAGCCATTTAGGGTGCACATTAAAAAGCTCTCAGAAACCCAGAGTTCTGCTTTTTCCTGAGCCCTCAACAAAGTATTGCAATGTTGCAACTACTTCTTTTTGGACAGCACCTTCATTTCCACATTGCCTTTCCTCGCAAATCTTTCCAGGGCTGCCCATTGCCAGATGTGACTGGGAGGTCTTCCAAATTGTCATTGAGATGATCAGTAATCTTAGTGTGCCCCCTGCTGGGCAGAGGGAACCATTGACCTGGCAAAATAGCCAGTTTGGGCAACAGTTGGAGGCAAAGAAAAACCAAGTCCGAACAAGTATGTCCTCAAATGCCAGGCAACTTCAGCTTTGGGAGGAGCTGCAGGGTGAGGTGCAACCTCACTTCTCATTCTCAGTTTCATCTCTTTATCTATCCTAGCATTTACATATCACATGAAAACAACATGCCGCCTATTACAGCAGGAGCTGTGAGCAGAACCAGTTTGCTGTGGAGGTTCAGGTGCTGAGTAGAGAGCAGGAGAAGGTCTCTTTCTCGGCCTCCCTTGGTTATGAAAACTGTTTGGGTGCCTATGGGTCAGTCACTCAGCCCACCCCACCCCACAGTGTGTGGGGAAAGTAGGCAGGCATATTAGCTATGCTTTCCACCTAGAGTAGAGTACAGTAGAGTACAGTAGAGGAATAGAATAGAATAGAATAGAATAGAATAGAATAGAATAGAATAGAATAGAATA
>WNWU01000106.1:1162910-1187111 GCA_012654045.1 Ptyas mucosa
TAGAATAGAATAGAATAGAATAGAATAGAATAGAATAGAATAGAATAATAATGAGGCTGGAAGGGAGCTTGGAGATCTTCTAGTGCAGTGATGGCTAACCTTTTTGCCATCGCGTGCCAAAAGCGGGGGGAGCGTGGTGGGGTCACATGCACGCGTGCCCACATCCATAATTCTATGTGCCCTGCCCCCCCTGCTTTTGGTACGCAATGGCACAGTGGGCCCGTTTTTTGCTCTCCCCAGGCTCCAGAGCCTTTCTAGGAGCCTGGGGAGGGCAAAAACGGCCTGCCCCACCCCACCAGAGGCCCTCCGGAGGCCGGTAACAGTGTGTTTTCTGACTTCTGGTGGGCCCAGAAGGCCTGAAAATCAGCTGGCTGGTATACGCATGTGTGCCAGAGCTGAGCTCGCATGCCCACCGATATGGCTCCGCGTGCCACCTGTGGCACCCGTGCCATAGGTTCGCCATCATGGTTCTAGTGCAACCCCCTACGAGACAAATAGCTGTCCAGTCTTTTTTTGAAAACTTCCAGTGATGGAGGGAAGCCCTTCCACTGATTAATTGTTCTCACTGTGAGGAAAGTTCTAGGTTGCTTCTCTCCTTAGTTAGGTTCCATAGTTTGCTTCTTGTCTTGCCTTCTGGTGCTTTAGAAAATAAGTTGACTCCCTCTTCTTTGTGGCAGCCCTTCAAATACTGGAACACTATTACCATGTCATCCCAGTCCTTTTCATTAGACTACCATAGACGTACTCAATTCCTGCAACTGTTCTTTATATGTTTTAGCCTTCAATCCCCTAATCACCTTTGCTGTTCTTTTCTGCACTCTTTCTAGAGTCTCAATACCTTTTTAATATTATGGTGACCAAAACTGAATGCAATGTTCCAAGCGTGATCTTACCAAGCCATTATAAAGTGGTATTAACACTTCACATGGTCTTGATTCTATCCCCATTAATGCAGCCTAGGATTATGGCTGCAGCACACAGACGGCTCATATTTAAATGATGATCCACTAAAACTCCCTAGACCTCTCTCACATCAGTCTCACATCACCAGGTCTTTATCAGGGACAAAAAATGGGTGGGTGTGTTATCGTATCATATTTTGGGATCAAAAGAATGCTCCCAATGAGTGCCCCCTCACAACAGTGCTTCTCAAAATATGGAGGACGAGCAGTGGGCTCAACAGTCTCATCGCAAACACAACTCAGTGAGCAGTGAATCTGCCCACAAACTCTCCTTTTTTGAACCAGAGATTTTTTGGGTTTCTTTGTTTTTTGTCTCTGCGTCCAAGGCAACAGTGGCATCTTCCTTTCATGCCCCAGTGCAGATCTCATCTTTCCTCTTATGGTACTTAATGACCTCATCTACAATGAGGCAGGCTAGTGTTGTGGACACATGTCAATCCCACCACTGTCAAAGTGAACAGGAAGTGGAACAAGAGGAGGGGGAGGCAGAGGCAGCAAAGGAGGAGAGGGAGAAGAAAGAGGAAAAGAGGCCGAGTCAGAAGCCGGTTCATCCCCATTGGCCAGGCACCGAAGCACTGCCACCGCCACCACAGCAGAGTCATGTACGCATCTGCCACCTGTTCGCCCCATGTCAGCCATACTCTCCACGGCATGCTACAGCTGATCCAAGGCATGCAGGCCAATGCCTTTTGGGCACATGCCTCCCTCTACCTCCTGCTGCAGCCTGGTGGAGTGCTGACCCCTGGACCCTGCCTCACTCCCACCTTGCCGCCTGCACCTCGCACCAATTCTCCAGCTGTGGCTATGCCGGCTTTCGCCTTCTAAAGATGAAGCAATCCGGCTTGCCCAGGGTCAGGTTGGCTGTCACAGGAAGTGGGGGCTGAGTGACAGGAGCCGTGGTGTGGCACCACCCCCAGCTACCCTCATCCTCCAGCTCCGCCACACAAGCCTCCCGTGATGGCCAACCTGACCCTGGGCGAGCTGGATTGCTTCAGCTGTGAGGAGCCTGGCCTAAGGTTTTCATCGCCCAGGCTTTCTGAAGGTGATGGGAACGGCAGCCGGCCTCAGCTGAAGAGTTTAGCTGAGCTGTGAAGTTGAATGTAGCAGTGGTGCGCCCCAAGCGAGGAAGCGTTATGAGCTTTGAGGGTGCAAGTGTCTACAGTTCTATGGCTCATGCGCAGAATACCGCATCTTCCCATTGGTGTTCAAGGAGGCTAATCATGGTCAATACAAATACACATTTTTGAAAAATAAAGGGACGAATTACAATATTGATGGTGAATGTGAATGAAAAGGCAGTTTTAATTGATCGTTGAGGCTCCAGCCAGCTCCTACCCCTGACCACTCACCTGTCAGATTCCCTAATTGAGGGCAGGGATAGAAAATAGGCAGCCTCTGCTTGTCTCCGCCCCCAGCTCTCTTGACTACCTCACAGTGGCGGCATCAACAGCAGGCACAGGCAGAGGCACGGGGGAGGCATGAGATCCGGCCTGCCAGACGTGCCTGCCCCATCGCAATCATGGTTGCAGGCAAACAAAAACAGACAGTGGGACGTAGTAGACAGACTCTTAACTAGGACTTATTTTTGGGGTAGGGCTTACCATTAGGTGCACGCTAAAAATTATGCTAGGGCTTCAGGTCACAGATTCTTGTAATGCCTGTAATAATATTAATACTTCCTTTTGTGATGAGTCAGCTTTCTCCGGCTGTAAGGTGCTTTCAACCAACCTCTAATTAGAAGGGCTAGAAGAGAGTAAGGCCGGTGTTGATGGTGCCTTTTTACCTATTTTTGTTATATTTAAAGTCGACATTTTGGCAATTAATTTTTTTAGCCAGTAATTATTATCACCTCTCCTAGTCTTCCCTATACTCATATAGGGATAGGGATAGGGTTAGGGTTAGGGATCTAAGAAAACAGTATCACTTCCTCACATCAGTCTTGGTTAGACACAATGTAAACTTCAGGTGGCTGATTTTGGTCACCTGGCAAGAAAAAGGGTACCGATTGGACTCACTGGATAAGGCAATGGATTTTTATGAGAATTACTTAGCTGTAGATGAGGAACAAGAAACAAGAGAGCGAGTATATAAAAGCCAAGAAGCACTAATAACAGGAGGAAGATACCCAAAACAAATGAAGGATGAAAAGGAGAAAAAAGAACGTTTAGAACGAGAAGGAGCAATAGCGAAGGAACCTAGAGAATTATGAGCAACTAGGACTATAAAGCCTAGATATGAATAATTGAATGCAAGAAGAAATAAAGGTGTTATCAGTCAATGTTAATGGGCTGAATTCACCAATAAGAAGGAGAAGACATTCTCTAAATTAATGAAACTAAAGTTAAATATAACGCACTTCAAGAAGTGCACATTAAGAGACAACAATATAAATTATTGGAATATTCTAAATTGGGAAGCTTATTCTATTCATTACCGCAGCAAAAAAAAAAGAGGGATGGTACTTTATGTGAAAGAAACAATAAATGCCAAACAAATTTTTAATGATGAAGAAAGGAGAATTTTGATGTTGGAGGCGACTCTGTATCAAAAGCGAACCCTTATAATTGTTATTTATGCAGCAAATACTGGACAAGAGAAGTTTTATAAGCAACTTCATAAAAAGATTCTAGAAATAAAATATGAAAATATTTGTATCTTGGGAGATTTCAACACAATTGTTAATAATGAAATGGACTACAGAAGTAGTAAAATTAATAAAAAAAATAGAAGGACGTTATTAGAAACATTGATTAAAATGATAGAAGAATTATCTATTCTAGACACATGGAAAGAAATGAATCGGGGGGGAAAAACAATATACATTCTATTCCAATATGCATAAATCATGGTCTAGAATAGATATGATTTGGATGAATTCAGAATTATGTGGAAATGTACAAAAGTTTGAACTGCCAAATTTATGGGCAGACCATAACCCAATAAAAATTAGTTGGAAGGGTCAAAGGAAGAGAACAAGGTGGACTTTAAACCAATCGATAATAAAAGAGAAGGAATTCATTCAGATGATGGAAAGGGGTTCTTTTCAAAGAAAATAGAAAGGAAGAGACTACATTACAGAATGTGTGGGATACTGCCAAACAGTTATAAGAGAATTAGCTATAAACTATATGGCACAGAAAAATAAGAAAAAGAAACAAAATCAAAAGGCCCTGGAAGAAGAATATAAAGAACTTGAATTAAAATCACAAAAAGAGCCACAAAGAATAGATTTAAGAAATAGAATGGAGCTGATTAAACACAAATTAAATCTTATAGGAAAGGAAGAACTGGCACAACAAATAAAAAGAACAAAACAAAATTTATTTGAAAATGCCAATAAACCGGGAAGGTGATTAGCCTATAGATTGAAGAAACAAAAAAAGAAGAATTGGATAATAAAACTACAGGACGAGGAAGGCATATTACATACCCAACTTGAAAAGAAAAGAGATATAGTTCATTATTTTTATGAGAAATTATACGAAGCTGATAAAATAGAAGAGGAGAGACTAATACAATATCTAGAGAAAGCCAATTTGCGTAAAATTTCAGAAACGGTTAAGAATAGACTGAAGGAAAGACTAACAATGGCTGAGTTAATGAACACAATCAAAAAACAAAAGAACAATAAAACCCCGGGACCAGATGGTCCACCAATAGAAATATATATAGAATTAGAAGACACCTTGAGTCTGTCAATGCTAGAAGTATACAATGGTTTATGGTTTATGGTTTATTTGATTTATATACCGCCCTTCTCCCCGAGGGGACTCAGGGCGGTGAACAGGCAGAGATAAAAAACATAAATACAAAATTTAAAACCGAATTAAAACCAAATTAAACAATTGCCCAACAATTGTTAACGGAAGTGTTAACAATGAAGTGTTAACGGAAACTAAAATTCTTCCGGTAGTGATGGCAGTGGGTGGTTCGCAGGATTGGTAGCAAAAGTCCCTGCCCCCCCCGCCCATGCCCACCCAATTGCCCAGTCGGCAACTTGCTGCTTCTTTTGGGCTCACTCGCTTTTCCTGCCTCGCTTCGGCTGCTGCAATCAGTTGCATCAGCTAGCAACTGAATCTGCCTGCCTGCAATCAATCCAATCGGTGAGCCACTCAATTTGCCTGCCTTGTGCCTTCAATTTGGTAAGTAACTGAGGCTTTTTTTTTTTGAGCTTTAAAAAAAATAATTAATTGGGTTTATTTTTTAAGAGTTTTATTTTTTTTAGACATAGCAATTTGAAGTTAAGAAAGTTTTAAATTTAGCTGCTTTTATCTAAAAATATAAATAAAATAAAATAAAATAGTATTAAGGGAGATGACAAGCTTTGCAGCTACTGTAACAAAAATGGGAAAGAAAATACCCCCAAACATCTCCAACCCTACGATCACAATGACCTCACCTGCGGCGCAAAAATCAACGGAAAGCCTGGCAACCATGATTCCCACAATGCAAACGATGCAGCTGTCACTAACAACTATTCAAGAAACAATGCTGATGATGCAGGAAAAGATGGCCAACAACCATCTAGAACTGAAAACAGACATAAAAACTATTGATCAAAAAATGAATGATTTTCAACAGGCAATACAGCTGAATGAACAGAAAATAAAGAAAATCGAATCTAAGATTGAACAACAAGAGAAAGATCTAGATACAGTGGGTCAAAAATTAATGGCGCAGAACAGGGAACTGGAGGATTTGATTACCCAGCTGGAAATGGACAGAGCTTCCTTCTACTTGCGCTTTCAGAACATCTCAGAGGAGAAGGAAGAAAATCTGGGCCAAGTTATGGCGGAATTAATTGCCGGGGTCCTGCAACAAGATACGGACCAGGTGATAAAGGAGCTCGATGAAGTGTACAGAGTACAAACGAACTACGCTAGACAAAATAGGCTACCTAGAGAGGTGCATATAAAGTTTGCCCGGAGAAAAGTGAAAGAGATTTTTTACAACATGGTGAGGGAAGAACAAATTATATATAAAGGTAAAGAGGTAATTGTGCTAAAACAAGTTCCGAGGAGGGTGAGAGAACTAAGAAGGGATTATAGATTCCTAGCATCCCAACTGAATAAGAGGAATATTCCTTTCCGATGGACCTTGCCGGAAGGCATGTTAATAACATGGCTAGGAAAGAAAATCAAGATAAACAGCTTGGTAGAGGCCTAGGATTTTCTAGATCAAATAAAAGGTACAGAAGAGGAACAAAGTAGCAGGGAGGAACTGGAAGGGGCCACCACGGAGGAAGACCTCACCCAACGAAGAGGATCTAAAGAAGGGTCATCGGAGGAGAAGGAAAAAGAAGAGAAGGAAAGTAAAGAGGAAAAGAAGAAACAGAGACCGCAGAAAGTCACCCGCGCGAACAAATACTAGAACTACATCAAGACACAGAACAGAACAGAATGGATTGGAAACTTCTATCGATTAACGTAAATGGTTTGAATGATTATAAAAAGAGAAAAATATTTTTCACGAAATTAGCTAAGCAAAATTTGGACATAATATGTTTACAAGAGGTGCACATTAAAAAGGAAAATGAAAAATGTTTGGAGTACAAGAAACTCGGAGACTTATATACATCTTTGGCAAAGAGAAAAAAGAGAGGGTTGGCTCTATACATTAAAAAGGAAATAAAAGCAGAACTAAAATATACAGACCCTAAGGGTAGGATATTAGCTGTGGAAATTATGAGAGACAATCATCCAATTCTAATTATAGCCATCTATGCCCCGAACAAAAATTTGAGTCAGTTTTATAACAAGGTTAGAGAAATAATAAACAAAATGGACAATAATAACAACATATGCATTATCGGGGATTTTAATGGAATCGTGAACCCGAATAAGGACCACAAAAGATCTAAAGGTCAGAAGGGAAAAAGGAAGAGTTTACCAAAACCATTTTTCGATTTAATAGATGAATTGAATTTGATAGATATCTGGCGAACTCTAAATCCACACAAAAGACAATTTACCTATTATTCAAACCCCCAAAAAACTTGGTCCAGAATTGATATGATGTGGGTAAGTAGAAACATAGGGATGGACGTAATGTCAGCTGAGATCATACCCAATACCTGGGCAGATCATAACCCACTAGAAATTAAATGGAAAAGGAAGTATAAGAGAGGGAATACAAGATGGAGACTGAACACACAATTCTTACAGGACAAACAAAATGTGGAGAAGGTAAAGAGAGAGATAAAAGAATTCTTTGAACAAAATGAAAAGGAACCAACGGACCGAGGGATAATCTGGGATACTATGAAAGCTTTCATTAGAGGACTGGCCATAGCATATGGAGCACATAAAAACAAAGAAAAAAGAGAAGCCCAAAAGGCATTATTGGAAGAATTGGGGAAAGCAGAGAGGGAAATCCAACAAAATCCGGAGAATGAGCTAGTGAAAGAGAATTGGATGACTATTCGACATAAAATAAACATAATTGATCAAGAAAAATTAGTATATGAAATCAAACGAACTAAACAATACCACTTTGAGAATGCCAATAAACCGGGAAGATGGCTGTCTTATAGACTAAAGAAAGAAAAAGAGAAAGGAATAATTTACCAATTAGAAGACTCAGAAGGTCATATTATAAATAAAGAGGAAGAGAAATTAGAGCTGATTCGTGTGTATTATGCTACCCTGTACAGAGAAGAAGGGATACTTAAGGAAAAAGTAGAGTGTTATCTATTGGAAGAAGAACTCCCACGAATTGAGGAAGAGGAGAAAGAGATATTAAATAAAGAAATTACAATGGCAGAGTTAAAGACAGCAATATCTAAAGTTAAAAAGAACAAATCACCGGGCCCAGATGGATTCCCAGGGGAACTATACCAAAATTTAGAACTAGAGGATATCCTTCTCCCAAAAATGTTAGAAATCTATAATGAGGCTTTGACCAAATACAAAATTCCAGAATCATGGAGGGAGGCGTACATTACACTCCTCCCAAAAGAAGGAACGGATACAAAATCAATAAAGAATTACAGACCGATTTCCCTACTTAATACGGACTATAAAATTTACATGAGCATCCTAGCAGGAAAGTTAAAGAAAGTTCTGAATAGGATAATACACAGTGACCAAAATGGATTTTTCCCAGGGAGGCAAATAAGAAATAACATAAGGACAATACTAGATGTAATAGAATATTACAAGGAACATCCGGGCCAAGAAATGGCATTGATCTTTGTAGATGCCCAGAAGGCCTTCGATAACTTAAATTGGGGGTTCATGATACAACAGATAAACAGAATGGGATTTGGACAAAATTTCATAAACACAATAACATCAATCTATGAGAAGCAAAGAGCCAACATACTAGTCAATGGAGAGTTAACAAGAACCTTCCAAATTAGCAAGGGGGTAAGATAGGGATGCCCCCTATCACCCCTCTTATTCATCTTAGCGCTAGAAGTCCTACTAAAAAGAATAAGAGAGAACAAACAGATTAAGGGGCTGAGAATTAGAAAGGAAACTTATAAAATCCAAGCTTTTGCGGATGATGTGGCATTAATCATAGAGGACCCGTTGGAATCAGGAATCCAAATCTTAGATAAATTCGGTAAGTACGGAGAGGTGGCGGTGCTCAAACTCAATAAATCAAAAACCAGAATGTTGACCAAGAATATGTCCAAAGATCAGATAAAAATCTTAGAAGAGGTAATGGGAATACAAGCGGTCAAGAAGGTTAAATACCTGGGAGTATGGATCTCAAAAAAATGTTCAGCCCTTAAAGAAGATAATTACATACTTTTGATTAAAAATATTAAACAAGATTTAGAGAAGTGGGAAAAACTACAGATATCCTTCCTAGGGAAAATCGCAGCAATTAAAATGAGTGTCCTACCTAAATTGTTATACTTATTCCAAACAGCCCCAATTCAATTAGACAATAAATTTTTTTGGGAACTTAATACTACGGTTAGGAAATTCATTTGGGGAGGGAAGAAACCGAGGATTGCAATTAGAAATTTACAAGACAAAAAAGATAGGGGTGGGCTTGGACTTCCGATATGAGAAACATATTACAGCGAAATTAGTATGGTTAAAAGACTGGGCAACCCTGAGTAATAAAAGGATTTTGACACTGGAAGGGTATGATCTCCAGAAGGGTTGGCATTTCTACCTATGGGAAACCGGAAAAAGATCAAGGACATATTTTCATAAACATAAAATAAGGGATACCCTCATGTCAACAAGAAGAGAAGTAAGACAAAAACATTACACCAAAGTTCCCAGATGGCTCTCCACGATGGAGGCGATAATTTACCCTAATGTATTAGAATTTGGAAAAACAGTCAAATATAAAGAGATACTTGATGGAGTAGGGAATCTTAAGACTATGGAAGAAATGAAAGATCAGGGCACCCATATAGAATGGTGGACATATATACAAATTAAGTCAAGATATAAAAAAGACAAAGAAGACCCGGGCACAGAGATAGGCACTAATGGTTTAGATAAAGTCTGGATGGGTACAGATGACAAATTATTAGCCAAAGTGTATAATTATCTGGTGGAATATGATTTGATGGAAGAAACAGTCAAGGATACAATGATAGCTTGGGCTAAGAATATAGGGCAAACTATAAATTTAGAAGAATGGGATCAAATTTGGAATACTAACCTTAAAATGACCAAGGCCACAACCTTCAAGGAGAACCAATATAAAATGATCTACAGGTGGCACCTAGCACCGGCTAGGATTGCTAAAATTTACCCTAATACGAGCCCAAAGTGCTGGAAGTGTGGACACCAACAAGGTACATATTACCATTGTTGGTGGACCTGCCCTAAAGCTAAAGATTTTTGGAGGACGATAAGCAAATGGGTGTCGGAAATATTAGGAGACACCTTTGAATTAGACCCAAAAATATTTCTTCTGGGAATCCTAAAAACATCGTACGCAAGAAAGAAGAAATACTTGGCGATACATATAATAACAGCAGCAAGAATATCTTTCGCCCAACACTGGAAAGAGAAGAAATTACCGCCTGAAGAGCATATAATTAGAAAAATACTGGAATGTGCCGAATTGGATAAATTAACATTACAGATAAGGGACAGAGAGGAAACGGATTATTATAGTGTATTATAGTGTATGGGATAAGTGGTATCAGTAGCTAGGGAAAAGGAAATCAAAGCAGAGCTCGTGAGAGCTTAAAGTGAAATTGGATAGCTAGTTAAGATAAGCAAATGGAAAAGACTGGTACTATCGGGGGTGATTAATGAATAGGAATTAAGAAGCAAGTAGACAAATAAAGACACAACTACTATGGCTATAAGAATGATATACGGGTAGTACCTTGTAATTTAATCTCAAACAAGAAGGTTATTCCATGTAAATAATGATGTAAATATTATATATATGAATATTGACGCTTCAAAACCGGAAATGTAGAACTGCATTGTAATTTTGTAACAATAAGAGCATTAAAAAAAAATTGTGCAGCTTTCTGAGATTTGGTGTGTTTCTGTAGTGTTTCAATTTAAGTACACAAACACACAAAATGTCACAAAGCTGTATGTGGCATTTTGTGTGGAAAAAGTGTGAAAGTTGGTTTTTGAGCTTTTTGTGGCTGTGTGAGGTTCCTGCTTGTTGCAGGAGCCATTTTGGGTGAAGTGCAGCTGCTTTTACATTGTGGGTGAGCCAGTTGTGTTGTGTTGTGCTGTATATGTGTAAAGTATGAAAGTTGGGTTTTGGTACCTCTTATTGTTTTGTATACTTTGTTTATTATTTTTATTATTTATTATTATTGGCCATGCCCACCCAGTCACTTGACCACCAAGCCACACCCACCAATTAAGCCACGCCCATAGAACCGGTAGGGAAAATTTTTAGATTTCACCCCTGGGAAAGAGGCTTATACTATCCTGATCCAGAGGTGGGTTTCAAAATTTTTACTACCGGTTCTGTGGGTGTGGCTTGGTGGGCATGGCATGGCTTGGTGGGCGTGGCTTGGTGGGCGTGGCAGAGGAAGGATACTGTAAAATGTCCATTCCCACCCCAAACCAGGGAAGGTTACTGCAAAATCCCCATTTCCTCCCGATCATCTGGGACTTGGGAGGCAGAGAATAGATGGGGGCGGGGCCAGTCAGAATTTTTACTATCGATTCTCCGAACTACTCAAAATTTCTGCTACCAGGGGACTTCCGCTTCCGGTTAGGGACTCTGATCGGGCTAGCTCTGGCCCCAGAGTCCAATCCCCCCCATCTGGAGGCCCTTTGGGCCAAACGCCCCATTATTGGGGCGTTTGCCGTTTGAGGGCGGCTTGCCAGGGGTCCCCTGCCTCACTTCCAGGGGCCGGGAGGCCGATGCTGGCGCGCCCGAGGCTCCAGAGGGGGTGGGAGGCGATCGGCGGCTTTTTTCGAGGCCGCGGAGGCGCCACAGCGCCTAAGGGGACCGGTGCTAGTTAAGAAGGCACAACGGACTGAACTGACCGACCGGAGAGTGGAGCAGGCATCCTGGAGGCGAGAGGGGGGGGTTGGAGTCCCCCCCCTTGTAGCTGGAAAGGTGCCGTGGCAGAGAACTAGGGGGAAGGAGATGGAGTGAAACCCCTTACTTTGCTGACTTTTCCTTGGAGGATGGCTGTGGCAGAGTTTGTTGGAGAGGTCTGGTGGCCTCTCTTCCCGGTGAGCTATGGCGGCAGTCTGACTTCCTGCTTCTTTATTTATGATTGAAGACAACATTCTCCTCTGGCTTCCTGTTTGACCTACTCTATACTTCGGACTCGTTGCTCCTGTGAGCGCCCACTGGTGGATATTTGAAAAACTACTCTGACTGTCAATCCCTCTTTCTTCTCTGGAGGTTTGTCCTTTGATTTCTCATCTTCTATTGATGCAAGATGGCTAAGGGTCATAAATCAGCAGCAGCTGATATGGAAAAATTTTTGGAAAGACTGGCGAAATTGGATCAGAAGTTGGACAAGTTGGATGATTTGCAAAAAGGATTATCTGAAATTAAATCTGAAATGACACTTATGAAAAAAGATTTAAATGATGTTCAACAGCTGGCAGAGCAAAACAAGAAGAAGATGGGGGGTCTGGAGGGGGAGGTACGGGCACTCCAGAAGGTGGAAGATGGGAGAGGAAATGCAATGTTAACTTTACAATTGGATAAGATGTCTTATTTTCTCAGGTTCCAAAACGTGGAACAACTTGACCAGGAAAATTTGAGAGAAGCGATGGTTAAAATGTTGGGTGAATTTTTAGAAAGAGATTTGGAGTCTATTGGAAGGGATGTGGATTTGGTGTATAGAGTAAACTCACAATTTGCAATTTTACATAACTTACCAAGAGAGGTTCATATTAAATTTGTGAGAAGGGAACTGAGAGATGAGATACTGAGAAAACAAAGACTGGGGGCGCTGGTGTACAAGGGCAAGGAGGTCACCATCCTGAAGCAGATTCCCAGACAGGTACGAGAATCAAGAAGAAAATATTATTTTTTATCAAATAAGCTGTACCTTAAGGGAGTAGGTTTTAGGTGGTTGATTCCGGAGGGCTTGATGATTTTTTGGGAGGACAGTAAGAAGAAAATTAATAATGTAACGGAAGCTAAGGCTTTTTTTGACCAACATAAATCCTTCCTAGGTGGAGAAGATACAGGAGCCGAAGAGGGGGAAGTATTAGATGATCAAGGAGCGGGGGCGGACGGAGCTGTGGTGGCCCGGGAGGAGGGGGGAGGCCAGACCATGGTTTTAAGAGCCAGAACCAGGAAATGAAGAAAGGAGGGGAATCTATTGTTTAATGTTTTTTTAATTGACATTTTTTTCTTTTTCTCTCTTTTTTTATTGTATTTTGTATAATATTTTTCTGTTTATATAATTTTTATATAACCTGGTTGTTTGTTTTGATTTAAGATAATAATGTCTGTTGTGTGAGAACTTAAAAAAGAAAATAATAATTGAAATATCTTTATATAAAGATATTGAAAATTCAACATATTGTAAACTATAATATTGTATATTTTTAACCAATAAAAACTTTAAAAAAAAAATAAATTTCTGCTACCAGTTCTCCAGAACTGGTCAGAACCTGCTGAAACCCACCTCTGCCCTGATCCCCAAAGAAGATTCGGATATAACTCAAATTAAAAACTATAGACCGATTTCGTTATTAAGCGCAGACTATAAAATCTTCGCATCAATAATTACGGAAAGATTAAATGAATTCATTCATCCAGATTAGAACAGGTTTTTACCCAAAAGACAAATCAAAAATAATGTTAGAATAATTGTGGATGTACTAGAATATTATGAAATACATTATGAAAAACAACTAGCGTTAATATTCCTGGATGCATAGAAAGCGTTTGACAATATAAACTGGCAATTTATGTTGCAACAATTAAATTTTATGGCATTTGCTGGAAAATTTAGGAATATGATTAAAGCAATTTACACTCAACAGAATGCAAAAGTATTGCTTAATGGAGATGTAACAGAAAGCTTTAGTATACAAAAAGGAACAAGGCAAGATTGACCCCTCTCCCCATTATTATTCATTTTAACATTAGAGGTATTGATGAGGCACATAAGACAAGATACAGAGATAAAAGGAATGGAAATTAGAAATGAAAAGTACAAACTCCAAGCTTTCGCTGATGACTTAGTGTTTATATTAGAAGAACCCATAGAAACTGGCCCTAAATTGATAAAGAAAATTGAGGTATATGGAGAAGTGGCAGGGATGAAAATAAATAAAGACAAACCAAGATATTAGTTAAAAATCTCATCAACAAACAGAAAAAGGAATTGACAGAGAAAATTGACCTACAGATAGAAAAGAAGTTAAATACCTTGGTATTTTCTTAACAGCTAGGTGTGGGACAATCAAAGATGACAACTATACAAGAAAGTACAGTTATCGATGATAGGGAGAATTGCAGTGGTGAAAATTAACGTACTACCAAAACTACTCTTTCTATTTCAAACTGTAGGGAAACAATAATAAGGATAGAATATAAAATACTGATATACTAGATTTAGTAAAAACTTGTTATTCTGTAACCATTAGGTTCCTGTAAAAACATATATTGTGCTTTTGTAGTTGTATCACATATATTATTCCTTTATATTTTGTTACAAACTTATTGTTATTATCTGGTATTTGTCAAATATATGTCCCTGCCATTTGACCTGAACCCATATCAATCTTCTTCCTGTTTTTCTTGTGCCATCTAAGAGCATGGTACGTATTTAGTTGGAACTGCAGACATCAACTGCAGGGATAGTTTACACCTCAGACCTAATTTATACCTTTGGTCTGTATAAGCTCGTGCCTTGCAGAACCAGGGGGTCAAATGGCCCATTGAGAAAGCAAAGGAATGCTCAAGGATGAGATAAGACTAATTGGGAAGTTTCTATTCCCTTGCAGGGCGACAAGGAATACACAAACCTAAATTAGGAGGCCAGAATTGGATACTAAGCTGACATCTCTGGGGGTATAAAAGGATGCCCTTCCCCTAGGTGTGGCTATCTCCTCACATGCGTTGTATCTGTATGTTCTGGATATAGTCCCACCCAGTATTTTGTTTTTGGCCATAAATAAAATCTGCTTTTTTTGCAAGCCTCGTCTTGAGTCTCTCTATTTGGCATTCTGGTGACTCAGGTATATTTTGGGACCTTACAAAACCATAGCAGTAAAATTAGAAAATAAATTTGTTGATGAACTAAATAAAATGATTCTACAATATATTTGGCAAGGGAAAAAAATCAAGAATAAAATTGAAAGTTTTACAGGATTCTAGGAATAATTGTGGTTTTGGGTTCCCAGACTGGGAATTATATTACCAGGCTGCAGCTCTCACCGGGCTAAAAGGTTGGGTAAACTTGAATAACAGAAGACTATTATTACTAGAAGGGCACAACTTACAATTAGGCTGGCATGCCTTTCTCTGGTATGGCAGAAATATGGCACACAAATATTTCCAGAGACATTATTTGAGGAACCCGTTACTTAACCTTTGGGGAAAAAATTAAAATACAACACTATAGGGAAGTACCAGTCTGGCTCTCCCCAATGGAGGCAATAATATATCCAAATCTTAGAAATTGAGGGAAAATTATAAGCTACAAGGACGTTTTAGATGAAAGGGGGGATCTTAAATCCAGACAACAATTGCAGAAGCAGGGGTTGGACTTGCCTTGGTGGCCGTATTTGCAGATCCAAGCAAGGCACGAAAAAGATATTAAATTATGGGGTGTAAACAAAGAACAAACAGCATTGGACAACATTTTAATAGGGATGGATGAAAAATTGATTTAAAAATATATAATTATTTACTGAACTATAAAATGGAGGAAGAGATAGTTAAAGAAACAACGATTGCCTGGGCAAGGAATTTCGGACACAACATAGAATTAGAAAAATGGTTAAAAATTTGGGAGAGAATCTACAAACTAACGATGGCCACGGCATATAAAGAAAACCTTTACAAAATATTTTCCAGGTGGCACTTGCCTCCAGCAAGATTGGCCAAAATGTATAAGAACTGCTCCGTCAATTGTTGGAAATGCAGCCAGACTCCAGGATCGTACTACCACATGTGGTGGACATGTAAGAAAAGAAAGGAGTTACTGGGAGAAAATTCATAAATGGCTAGAAATGATGACCGAGCAACATATTGAGTTCAAACCAGGAGTGAAATGTAAAAATGTTTGCTACCGGTTCTGTGGGTGTGGCTTGATGGGTGTGGCTTGGTGGTCATGTGACCGGGTGGGCATGGCCAACTTGATGTCACTCACTGTTACAGCCAGGAGCTGCACATTTTGAAGCACATTCTGCCCTTCTGAAGCCCCCAATGCTTTGAGTTTCCCTCCGCCACCCAAGTGAACACCGGAGCCTTCTCTTGCAGAAGCAGAATCCAGGCACAGAAATGGGAAAAAGGGGGGGGAATGGGGAGAAGGTGTAATTAGAAGAATCCTGGCACAGAAATGGAAAAATGGAGGGGGGGAAATGGGGAGGAGAAGGTGTAAGAAGACGCTCCCAACAATGAGTTTGGCGGCGATCCAAGGAAACGTCTTCCAGCTGTTCAAGATTGACTTTAAGCTGACAGCAAAAGTAGTAGGGGGGGGGCAACAGAGACACATGTGTGTGTGTTTGTGTGTGTGTGTGTCCCTCTGTTGTGGCCCGCCAGTGGCCTGTGCGGATCGTGGCTGATTCCAACGATGAGGAGGCTGGTGTGGGGTTGCGCCAGCAGCCTGTGCAGCCGGTGCTCGTGTCGGACAGAATGGATAGAGACAAGAGGCGGAAATGAGAGGGAAGTTTATGAATGTCAGTACAACAGAGATGTATAAAACTATGGATATAATATGGAGAACTCTGTAAATAAGCTAATGTAAGTAGAAACTTAGTTGAAGTTTTCTTTTCTTTTCTTTTGGTTTGTATTTTTTGTTGTTGTATTGTTGCATTTACTGTTAACATAGTACAGTTATAGTTATTAGCATGTATGGTATTTATCATTGATCTCTCTCTCTCTGGTTGTACTAAGGCTTTATAGAGTGGTATTAGTACCTCACTTGATCTTGATTGTATCCCTGTTAATGTAATTTAGGATTGCATTGGTTTTTTTTAGCTGCCGCTGCACACTACTGCCTCATATTTAGCTGGTTGTCTACTAAACTCCAAGATCCCTCTCACAGTCCCTGCTATTAAGCCTGGCTTCCCCCAGTTTGTAAGTGTGCTTTTGGTTTATTAATTGATGTACTCCACAGCCTATTAATTAAATAGTTAGCAGTCAACATGGCTTCACCCAATATGACCTGCTCAGCCCAGAATCCTCCAGCAGTGAGTCCTTCATGGTTTGTAAGACTTCATTCCGCCTCTGAACAACACCATTCTCAGCTGCTGGGTACCGATTTGTGCATCTGTGTTTTATTCCTAACTGTCCCAACCATTGTTGAAAACTTGAATTCTGAACCTGTCAGTTTGCAGGGGGCTGTCTGGTGTGCTGAGCCCCAGCACCAGCCTAAACCTTGGGCAGCGCAAAGACTCAGTGAAGATGGAAGAGAGAGAAGAGATCGTTGGGGGAGCCATGGGGATCGATACCAAAGGACTCATCAAGACCCGGTATTCTCCTTCTGAGGAAGTGGTGCAAGCCCTTGAAGCTGCAGAGACCACATGAAGGCTAGGCGCGCGGCCCAATGAGTCGGATTCCTGGAAGAGTTGCCAGTCTGATTCAACTCAAGAAATGGGACCGGAATAAAGACTGCCTGAATATCGTGCTACTTCCAGCCCACTGAAGTCACCCCACGAGTCAGAATGGAGGCATGTGCCAGCTTTGGGGGCTAGAAACGCCTAAGACTGGAACCTGTTGCCTCCATTTTATTTTTTATTTTTTGATTTGATTTATATGCCGCCCTTCTCCGGAGACTCAGGGTGGCTTACAATGCCTTCATACTTTTGTATATTTTATACAAAGTCAGCTTATTGCCCCCACAAACCGGGTCCTCATCTTGAAGCCAATTGTTGACCAGCCTCCCAGAGTGTTTTGAGCAGCTGGAAGTGGACAGTTATGCTCCGCAGTCTCAGCCCCCTCAAGTGAGATGGAGTTTAACACAATCCATGTTCACTTTTCCTGATCCAGGATCTGGCAGTGGAACTAGGGTTGCACCAGAAACTTTCCATGCCACCGGGGATGACGAAGGGATCGGACTAGGGCAACCGGCCCAAGTAGCAGGGAGAAGACAGCAGATGCAGCTAGCATGGGGACTGCTACACCCACCACCTCCCCCCCTCACCAACCGACCTTCATGCTACCCCCAGTGGAATATATCCCCCCAGGCTGGGGATTCTATCCCAGCCAGGGGTGGGTCCAGTGCCAATGGGTGCCAGCACCATCTGCTCAAATTTTTCCGGGATCCCCATGGGCCCAATATGCCTCAACGATCCCAGTGCAGCAGTGGGGTCTGATCCAGCAGCTGTCTGGGGCTCTGCCCCCTCCTGCAACTCAACAATCAGTGCAGCAGCTAGCTGCAATCCCGCAGCCTACGGCAGCGCCGCCACCAATTCCAGCTCAGCCGCTGGTGCACACTCCACCACCCACCAAGTTGCCACAGCAGGTCCCTGCCCTGCCACCTGTCACCTCAGCTGTTCCACCAGCCAGGCGACTGCCACCCTGGTTTAGAGCCACTTTTGATGGCAAGCCTACCAAATTGGGTTATTTCCTCAGCCGAATCTGGGCCCATATAGATCACTATGGAGAACAATATGAAATCGATCATGACTTAGTATTGCCGATTTCTGATGGCATGAATGAGGGGGATGCTTTGGACTGGATAGCCCAGCTAAACAATGAGGGAGCGGCGGAACTAAACAATGCTGAAGGTTTTTGTTGCACTACTCTGGGCCAGATTCGAAGACCCTGACAGGATCAATGAGAACGAAGCCAAAATAAAAGTGATGAAACAAGGTAGCCAACCCATAAAAGTCTTTGCAAGGGACTTTAGGCAGGTTACAGGGAACCTGGCCCATTGGCCGGACCGCATCCTCTTGTACTACTTTAAAGAAGCCATTGATCAAGAAGTCAGAAAAGCGTGAGGTGTTCAAGGGGTGCCAGAGCAACTGCAGGACTGGTATGCCATGTCCATAGCTCTGGACAGAGAAATTTACCCACACCGCAAACCCTTAATGGAGAAGCCACCTTGTAGGACTTTGCCTAGACATCCTCTTTCAAAACCTGCTGAGACCCCTCCTTCTCAACCTACAGGGGCTATTAAGTGCTACCATTGTGGACAAATGGGTCATTGGGCTTCTGAGTGTCTGGCCCCTGTGCCAGTTCCGCAACCACATCCTCCCACGGCCACCAGAGGCAGAAGGGTGCCATGAAAGTCCCCAGACACCAGCAGCTTCATCCAACAAGCTGTAGAGGTTCCCCTCCCCACCAAAGAGAGCGAGGAACCTTCGGCCAAAGGAGCTTCTCCCAGCGAGGCTGCCGATGAAGATGACCCAATGGTGAGTGCAGCCACCCCACCACCTTTTCAGTTAAAGTCAATTTGGTGGTGCCTGAGACATGGGAGTAAGGAGAACTCTCAGCAGTAATAGATACAGGCTGTACCAGATGCTTAATTGGGCGTCCAATCATTGAACAGTTAGGGATAAAAATGAGAGCCCTGAAAGCCCAATTTTCAAACAGATGGATGGAACATTAATTGGAGGGGTTCCGGCCACCCAAATAACCAAACTGATAAAGTTAGAAATGGGGATGCATCGTGAACTCATATGATTTATAGTGGCACCAAAGATGTCCGAATCCATCATATTAGGCCTTGCGTGGCTTGACAAATGGGGCCCAACCATTAAGTGGGAAGAGGAAACCGGAAGATCATAATTGGTGTCGGCCCATTACCCTCCATCCCTCCTCCTAAGAGACTGCCAAACTATAGGGACCCATCACCAGAAGCGGCAGCCGCCGTTTCAGACTTACCTCCAGGCGAACCCCAGATTCCTAAGGAGTATAGAGACCTAGCTGAGGCATTTAGCAAAGAGAAGTGTAAGATCCTCCCCCTTCATCAAGCCACTGACTGTGCCATTGAATTAGAACCTGGGGCCAAGTTACCAAAACTGAGAATGTACTCCATGACGCCTGCAGAAATGACCTAGTTGAGGAAGTACATAGATACCAATTTAGCCAGAGGCTTCACCGAGACTGCAAAATCTAGAGTGGCAGCCCCCATATTATTTAAAGAGAAGAAAGATGGGGGGCTCAGATTATGCATTGACTTTAGGGATGTGAATGCCATTTGCATACCAAACACCTATCCCCTGCCCCTAATGAAAGATTTGTTGAACTACTTGTCAAGAGCCAAGGTCTTCACCAAGCTAGATCTAAGAGAGGCCTATTACCGAGTTCACATAAAGGAGGGAGACGAGTGGAAAACAGCTTTTAACTGCCCACTGGGCAGTTTCCAATCCCAGGTCATACCTTTTGGATTTCAGGGGGCCCCCACAGTATTCATGCAACTGATCAATGAGGTGCTACATGAACACCTGTATAAGGGGGTCCTAGTTTACCTGAATGACATCCTTATATTCAGCAAAAATATGGAAAAGCATGTCAAACTAGTCAGACAAGTGCTGAAAAAACTCTTAGCAGCCAAGCTTTATGCGAAGCTATTGAAATTGGAATTCCACAAGGAGTATTTGGACCACCTGGGCTACCGGGTGTCTAATCAAGGGATCGAAATGGACCCGGCAAAAGATCCCACCACAAGGAAACACACATGCAAGCATTATGCTCATGTGCCCCCCCCCCCCCCCGCAACCCTCTTTGAATGGAATGACAAGAAGGCGCTCCGGAAGCTGTGTGGCCACTGCTGGGAAGTCAGAGTGTTGTTTTAGCTGCTTCAATTTGGGCAGAAAGAAGAAACCCTGGGAAGAAGGTCAGCATTTTCATTTGTTTTGTTTCCGTTTCTTTCTTGTACAACATTTAAGGATCATTTCTTCCAGGAACAGGAATCCTGCTGACTCCCAAGACAAAAAGAAGGGACAGAATATGCTGTTCAGAAGATGTTATGCAATCTCTCTCTCTCTCTCTCTCCCTCTCCCTCTCTCTCCCTCTCTCTTTCTCTCTCTCTCTCTCTCTCACACACACACACACTGCTGTACCCATGGTTTGGGTAGGACAAATCAGGGAGAGATGGGATCAAGGGAGGATCCCTTTGGATCCCACATTTGTAAGTTAGCTGTTGAGTTGTTGGCTCAGTTCAATAGGGTTTTTATGAAACAAAGACACCCACACACACTTATGCAAAAAAAATACCCCACAGTCCAAGAGAGAAAAAGAAATGGTGTCTGGCCAAACTTCAGGCTCCCGGTCTGATTTTTCCCCCCCTCTGTTGTCAGATGAACAAAGGAAGCTTTTTCCCAACCCTGAGCCTGTTCCAGAGGTTTGTCCTGTAAATGGGCCTCTCCTCCTCTGGAATGTTCCCTTAAAGTGTAGGAAACCCCCCCCCCTTTGTTTAACAGACCAGTTGGAGGGAGGGGCTGTCCATTATTCACAAACATCTGCTAAATGTCATTCCAGTAACTTGGTGCAAATCATGCAAGTTGCACCAATTGACACAACAGAGGGAAGGATATTGTGATGCAAACAACAAAATAACGTACACGGCATACTTTGCAGCATTTGTGTAATGAATTCAGGATCCAAATGTTGCAACTCTCAGAGAAATTTGCCATTTGGTAAAGAGAGATTGTGTTCCAACTCAGAATCACAGTCACAGTGGTGTGACAGCGGTGTGAAAAGGCCACCAGCGGTGGCCTTTTATATTAAAGAAACAATAAAACCAAGACAAATTTTTGCAGATGAAGAGGGGAGAATATTGATGGTGGAGGTAACAATGAACTACAAACAAATACTTTTGGTAGCAATATATGCACCAAATAATAAACAAGAATGTTTTAATGAAAAATTGCGTAAGAAAATTATGGAATTGGAATATGAAAATATTTGTGTGGTAGGAGATTTCAGTGTGATTGTAGATGCAGAATTGGATTATAAAAGTAGTAAAGTAAGTAAAAAAGCTAGAAAAGCGCTTCCAAAAACGGTTTTTTAAAATGGCAGAAGGAGATGTATGGAGAGAAATAAATCCTAAAAGAAATCAATACTCATTTTATTCAAATAGACATATGTCCTGGTCAAGAATAGATATGATATGGATGTCATTGGAGTTAAAGTCAAGTGTGCAAGAAATAGAAATAGAAGCAAGCACTTGGGCAGATCATAATCCAATTGGAGTTAAGTGGAAAGGACAAAAGAGAAAATGGAGAATCAATAATTTGAAAATACTGGTCTGGATTTCAACAATGGAGGCACTGATTTATCCAAATGTTATTGCTATAGAGAATGTTACTAGATATAAAGATATTTTAAATGGAAAAAGGGAAACAGGAATTGAGTGATCAAGGGATTGCGATAACATGGCGATCATATGTGTAGATACAATCTAGATATGACAAGGATGTTAAAATGTATGGTTTAAATAAAGAATTAACAGAATTAGATCAGATATTAACCGAGATAGATGAAAAATTAATAAAGAAAATATATAGTTATTTGTTAACTATTAAGATGGAAGATGAACAAATAAAAGAGACAATGGTAGTATGGGCTACAAATTTTGGCTACTTGATTAAGTTAGACTAATGGCAGAAATTATGGGATAGAAATTATAAATTAACAATGTCTACTGCAGACAAAGAAAATCTTTATAAAATGTTTTATAGATGGCATTTCCCGCCCTCAAGATTAGCAAAGATGCTTAAGAATAAATCTGCAAAATATTGGAAATGTCACCGGACACCTGGTTCATACTATCATATGTGGTGGACATGTCAAAAAGCGAAAAAAATGTTGGACAAAAATAAATAAACGGTTGGAAAAAATGATAAAACAACATATAGACTTGAAACCAGAGACATTTTTGTTGGGCATTTTACCAGATAAGCATAATAATGGGGATATATCTGATTTTGCATATATTAACGGCAGCGAGAACAGTACCGTGTTTCCCCGAAAATAAGACCCTTATATTTTTTTGAATCCTGAAATAAGCGCTTGGCCTTATTGCCATGTACTCAAAAGCCCGATTGGGCTTATTATCAGGGGATAATGTCTTATTTTGGGGGAAACAGGGTATTTGCACAACAGTGGAAAAGTGAAGAGATCCCAACAGATGAAGACGTGATTAGAAAAACATTAGAATGTGGAGAAATGGAAAAGCTAATATTTACAATTAAGGAAAAGAAAGAAACGGAATCTTTTTTGACTTGGGAGTTATTTTATCAATGTCTAGCTGACAAAAACAGGAGCTAGATACAGGAAAATATATGAAAGTGATACAAGGAAGATGTGTTAAATTGGTTAAACAAATAGTATGACTATTATTGGTATTAATATATATTGATATAAATGTGATGAATATTGTTGTAAACATTTTGAATATTACTTCCTAAAATGATTTGTACCAGGGGTGGGGTCTACTTACCTTTACTACCGGTTCACAACGGAGCTGTGCGAGCACGCTTGCTTCGCGTGCGCACAGGCGCACTCTTCTGGGCATGTGCAGAAGTGTTTTGATGACGTTGGGGTCGGTGGGCGGAGCCTCCCGCCAGTTTTACTACCAGTTCTATAGAACTGGTGCGAACCGGGGGCAACCCACCACTGATTTGTACCCAGTCAACACATTGTTCAATTGAAGTTGGAATTTTTATATACTATAAAATAAAATAAAAACTTATTACAAAAAAAAGAAAAGAATCACAGTCACAGCGCATTGCAGCAGTCAAACCATTAGATAGATGAGCAGCCCATGAGTGGTGGCCTGAAGAGGCCTGACTGAGGAACGGCTGCAGCTGGTGCACTGCTGTGAGTCCAGGAAGACCCCCAAATTGTGCACACACCCTTGAATGGGGAACTGGAATGAAATAAGATTGCTTTGGCATTATCTGTTTTTAGCAAACGCATTAACCATGCTGGCTAATAGTTGTAACTTTATTTGTTGCTAGATATTCACTGATCTGTTTTTTTATTATCTTTTCCAGTATCTCCCCAGGTATTGATGTTAGGCTGATTGTCTGTAGTTCCCTGGGTCTGGTTCCCCCCCCCCTTTTTTTTTGAAGATGGGAACCACATCAGCTCTTTTCCAATCCTCAAGTAGTTCCTTTGGGCTCCAGGATTTTTTAAAGATGCGGTACAATGGTTCTGAGATGACATTTGCCAGCTGCTTCACAATTCTGGGATGTAATCAATCAGGTCCTGATGATTTATATTTGTCAAGATCAAACAGGTATCCTCTTACCATTCTCTTGCTTATTTTAATTTTTATTTCTAGTCTGTCTTTTACAAATATGTTGTTTTGTAGATTGGCCTATAGTTTCCTTTTGCGTGAAGACTGATGCAGAGAATGACTTAAGCAGCTCTGCTTTCTCTCTACTGCCAGTTACTTCCTTGCCATCTTCTCTCTTTAGTGGACCGACTCTTCACTTGACTTTTTTCTTGTTATTTATATGTTGAAAGAAACTTTATTATTATTATCATTATTATTATATTTGACTTTTATTGCAAGTCTTTGTTCATTCTAAGCCTTTGCTTTCCTGACTTCATCTTTTTTTGGTAGGGTAGGGTAGGGTAGGGTAGAGTAGAGTAGAGTAGAGTAGAGTAGAGTAGAGTAGAGTAGAGTAGAGTAGAATAGAATAGAATAGAATAGAATAGAATAGAATAGAATAGAATA
>WNWU01000106.1:1187121-1261842 GCA_012654045.1 Ptyas mucosa
AGAATAGAATAGAATAGAATAGAATAGAATAGAATAGAATAGAATAGGACTGGAAGGGATTCTATCACTTCTTCTCTATTAGCAAGAATTAGGTCCAGCCTATATAGCTAGTTCCCTCCTCTACCTTTTGGATAACAAAATTGTCAATTAAGTTGGTTAGAAATCTGTTTGATCTCCCACTTGCTGCAGAGTTTGTCTCCCAGTTGATATCAGGGTAGTTAATGTCTCCCAGTACTATTGTGGTATGTTTCCTGCATATATTTCTTAATAGATTAGCAAAAAGAGTTTGGGGGAGCACCCAAAGAGATGCAGTCAGGCCATGCTTTGAATTAGAGACGGTGGGGAGAAATGGATCACATATGTGGGCCTTGGGGGGGGGGGGGAGTCTCCCATCTCTCTGGGCAGAGAAATTGGGCCAGGGCGATGGCTGTGAAGCAGGGGCAGAGATATATCAGTAAAATACGGTAGGTTTTAATTAGAGAGATACATTACAAAATCTAAAAACTAAAATTGGTTACATAGAAAATGTGGAATGGAACTATAAGAATTGATCAATATGTTTTTGAATACACCTTAAGTCAGTAAATGGCCGGTAGACTAGCCAAGGTTGCAGAACAATTATTCCAATTTCTTCATTACAAATATTCTTAAAAGACTATTTCAGTGGACATTGTCAGTAATATGTTCTACACAGTTTGCAACCTATCTAAAATGTTTCCATTGTTAAAGTATAATTCTAGTATTTGTATTATAATATACTGCATGTTTGTCCGCATTTGTAGGGTGTAAAAAAGTCAAGATAGCAGCTGGAACCACGTCATTAAACCCCGTCCTTTTTATGTGTCATCATGATCTCCAGATTGTGGACAATATCTTGACTTTTTCTGCCTTCCTGCGGACACCCTGAAGTGCTGTCCACTGCAGGGGCAGTTCTTGGTGACCTGATGAAATTCTCCGCCAAAGTCTTCCAAAGAGATTCACAGAGATTTCCAGAGTTTTAAAAACATTTTCAAAAATGTTATTAGTATAAGGGATAAGGTTTTCTTGAAAATACAACTGCTTCAAAGGTTACTGGAAAGAAAAAAGGTCCAGTTGTCTGACTTCAGTGGGCGCTGTTTGTCTCCATTTCTGAGCTGAGGGAGCCAGTGTTGTCTGAAGGCACCTCTGTGGTCATGTGGTCAGCATGATTGTAGGCCGAGGCACATGGAACGATGTTACCTTCCTGTCAAAATGCTTAATCACGTTTGCATGCTTTCGAACTCCTAGGTGGGCAGGAGAAAGGTTATTGATGGGCTTCTAATTTGCAAAAAACAAGCAAAGAAAAATCAAGTTGCACGACAGGTGGATGAAGAGCCTGGTAAATATACCGATGCATGAGGAGGAATCCAAAATAGCCAATAATGCAATATTTAAAACTCACAGACATACAATATATGTCCTATTGCCACAGGTGGCACGTGGAGCCATTTCTGTGGGCATGTGAACCGTCACCCTAGATCAGCTCCACTGTGCATGCACACATGCCTCCCGCCGGCCAGCTGATTTTCGGGTCTCTCCCATGCATGCGGGAGATGTACGTGCATGCCCATGCCACCCCTCCCCTCCCAGGAGTCTCCACATGGCCCATTTTGGATGCCAGGTAAGTAAAGATGCAGCAGACTACAGTGCAGTTAAATAGCACCAGCTGCCTGCAATTACTGCAAGTTCGAATCTCACCAGGCTCAAGGTTGACTCTGCCTTCCACCCTTCCGAGGTAGGTAAAATGAGGACCCAGATTGTGGGGGCAATAAGATGACTTTGTATTAAAAAGAACACCGCTTGGGGCCCCCCGAAAGCCCTACTAAGCAGGTCTATACAAAAGTATGAAGGCTATTGCTTAATGCATTGTAAGCTGCCCTGAGTCTCCAGAGAAGGGTGGCATATAAATTGAACCAATAAACAATAATAATACAGGGCTTGTGTAGAGGCTCTCGGAGGGTGAAAAACGGGCCTACAGGAAGTCCGGAAACGGGCTATTTTCGCCCTCCTGGGGCCTTCAGGAAAACCTCTGGAGCCTCCGGAGGGCGAAAAACAGGCCTACTGGAAGTCCGGAAATGCTGACTCTGTAAACCGCTTAGAGAGGAGTATGAAATGCTACGAAGCGGTATATAAGTCTAAATGCTATTGTTATTGCTATATTCCTCTAAAAGTTGTGATCAAACCCAGGCCAGCCTTCCCTACCGGTGTCTGCCATATGACCTCACCTTCCTCTTATCCTCAGCCAGTAAGGATGCTTGCTGGGAAGGAAGGCTCCATGATCAAAATTTCTGATAAGACTCCAAATTAATAATCTGTGTCCATAGTGGGAAAGAGGCTGCTATTCGCCAGCTAAGTTGGAAGCGAGAACTTTTACAAAATTATTTTGAAACCTTTTGAAAATAAGACTTTTGTGGGGACGATCATGTCCATTGCGGAGAAGTTCCGGGAGCAGACTGAGAGTGGCTTTATGAAAGCATTAACCTTTCATATGGGAAGACACACGTGGCGGGATGGAACGAGCAGAAGCAGCTTGGAAGTAGACGTCTTTTCCCGGTGAAACGCTGGAAGCATCCCGCCCGTCCATCATGATGGCAAGGTGACCGTTTGTCTCTTTCTCTTCTCTTTGATCATGACCGCATCGTAATAGCCTTGGAATTTGATACAGAAGAAGGGAATTGGGATGATAATGGTCAGGACGCCACATAGTGCTGTGCAGGCTCCAATCAGTTTACCAACTAGAGAGATGGGAACAATGTCTCCATAACCTACTGTAGTCAAGGTGACCACCGCCCACCAGAAAGCTGAGCCGATGTCATGAAAATGTGTATATGTGTTATCTTCAATGATGTCTACAAAATAACAGAGAGAACCAAAGAAAAGGGTTTCGAAGAGTAGAACCAGCAGGAGGAGGAGGATCTCTTTGATGAGGGCCCTGGAGGTGTAAGAGAGCACTCTGAGCATCACAGGGGTCTCCACCAGCTTGAGGACCTTCAAGAGTTTGAAGAAGTACAAGGCACGCAAGAAGTCCAGCCAGAATACAAAATGCGGACGGCTTGTGGGATGCCCAAACAAGGAAAGTTCGATGTAAACGGGGAAGAGGGAGAGAAAGTCAGCCACATTCAGTGGACTTTGGAGAAATTCCTTCTTGTTTGGGCAGGAAAGGAGTCGCAAAAGAAATTCAAGCATGAACCAGAGGACGCAGAAAAGCTCCGAGTGAAGGAGGTAAGAAGGGGGCTTTGCAAAAAAGGGATTGTCAGCTTCAGTGTGAAGGGCGGAAGTAAGATTGGTCTGGTTTTCCAGAATGTAAACAGGAACAAAATGGGTGTCTTCAAAAGCTTTGGCAATAAAAAGACAGCATATCCCTATATTGAAGAGCAAACACACAGCAGCCAAGCCCTGTTGGGGGAAAAGAGAGGTCGTCAGAAGGACAGATGGATTGCTTTATCAATCACATGTATATACGCCACTCATCTCACGGTTCGAGGTGACCCTGATCATTCCTGAATATCATGATGGCTGGGCAAAATGCCAGCTGTGCAAGTGACTTAAGTTACAGATGCTCAGCTTTTAGCACACGGATCACCTCTCCTATCCAGGGCATAGGAGTGAACTGTCTGAAACTAAAACCTCAGGGGAAATGATGACTCCTCATCAGGGGTGAAATCCAGCAGGTTCTGACAGGTCCTGGAGAACCGGTAGCGGAAATTATGAGTAGTTTGGAGAATCAGCAAATACCTCCTCTGGCTGGCCCCAGGAGTGGGGTGGGAATGGAGATTTTGCAATATCCTTCCCCTGCCACGCCCACCAAGCCACACCCACCAAGACATACCATGCCCACCAAGACACGCCCACAGAACAGATAGTAAAAAAAAAATTGGATTTCACCACTGCCCCTCATTTTCCTATAATGTATTCTTATTCAACCTCAGTCTGCTTGAGAAGAAGTCTTGCAAAGAGAAGAGGATTTCAGAAAAATCCCCCAGGTTGCCCGGTGGGGCTCCTGTACATACCTGAGATTGGCTGGCCAAAGGTGGATCTGGTCTTTCAGAGGACAATCCTCTCTCTAACATCTGGTTCTTCCCTCCCTCCCCCCCTTCTATCCATTCCCATCCATAATCTCAGGAAGAGCCTCCTCCCAGACACTCCCTGGAGAATTTCTCCTTCCCCTAGAAAAATTCAGGGGAAAAAATATCTGCCCAATTTCTCTGCTTATGAACTTGGGGAAGAATTGGAAAAAAAAATCCCATCTCTGACCAGCTTTGTCTGAAATAGAAGAGGAGCTGGAGGAGGCTGGAGGAAGGCTGTTTCAGTGTTGCATCCTTAATAGGTTGATTTTCACCCCACGGGGAGCTAATCAAATTCCCGTTCTTACTTTTACTACTATTATAACGAGCAGCAAGATTTATACTTGATGTGCCATGCTCTTCAATCCTGAAGGTATTTTCTTATAACGCCTCAGAGAAATGGGCGTCAAAACGAATAAATTGCCCTTCAGCTGACCCTGAACTACACCAAATGGCTGCCCTCCAGCTGCCCCGGGACTCTCCCTGCAGGGGGACCAAGGGCTCAGCGCAGTTCTGAAAGAGTGACCAGCCGCTTCACGCTAACAAAACGGGCGAGTGCCTTTGGCTCGGCCTCGGGCCATGGCCCCTGAAGAGGCCAAGAAAACCACTGAGCAATGCTGCAAGGAGCACATGCTGCCCCCCCAAACCCCAGTTGACCTTTGCGCTTAAACTGGAGAAAGGCTTCTCAAACATGGCCCAGATTCTGGTCCGGCATCTGCCCCTCCAGGTGCTTTGGCTCCTTCCCGCCTGGTCCAGGAGCCCAGCGACTGCTTGGTCTTCCTCCCGGATGCCGTACTCTTCCCTTTGCCCCTCAGCGATGGCCAATTTCTGCCAGCAGCAGGGTGCCAGGGGGGTGTTGCTGAGCTCCCAGAAGGCCAGCTCCTCGTCCAGGGCCAATTTGCAGGTCAGGTCAGGGCAGTGGAGCTGTTTGGTTCTGTAGTAGTTGAGCACCTCCTCAAAGAGGCAGGAACTTCTGTCAAAGAAGAACTCCTTGCTGTCCGGATCGTAGTCGAAGGTGGCGGCTGCCTGGGGCTCCGTCAGGCGGCATAGCTTGGTGCCAGGGAAAGCCTGGAGGGTGCTGGCGTAGGTCTCATACCGGAGACCCCCAATGTTCAAGGAGATCTTTTCCTCCAAGGGTTTCATCTCTTGCGACTGGCTGCCAAGAACAGGAAAAAGTCTGTCATCATAGTCATCATAGTCATCATCATCATCATCATCTACGATATTCATCCAGGAGATAGCAGAGGCTTCGTTATCCAGTGATTTGGTTCTAACTAGGAATCGTGGAGGCATTATTATCATTATTTTTACTATTATTTAGAGTCCAACCCTTTTAATAACGTTTCAGAAGAAAAGTGATAGGAGACTTCTAAAGACTAAATAGGCTGAACTCTCAGGCTCTTGGATGGCCTCCCTTTCCCCTAGGATGAGAAGAGAGGGACGAGGGCCCTTCCTACCCCTGCCCCAGTTGGGCAAAAAGGGGAGAGGGAGTTGGTGGGGCTATTCCTGCAGCTCCTTCCTCCCCACTGCTCTGCCTTTTTTCTGATGGAGAGCAATCCAAAGAATGTGGAAGCAGGTCTCAACTTCACAAATCTAGCAACTGGGTTAATGCAACAGGCAATTGCTGAAGCAGTGGTGTGTTTTATGGCTTAGAGTTGTGATTTAGCTTCCTTCCTTCCTTCCTTCCTTCTTTCCTTCCTTTCTTTTCAAGTATATTTATATGCCGCCCTTCTCCTGAGAGGACTCAGGGCAGCGAACACAGATAAAAACAAGTAAACAGGTAAAAACATACAATAAAAAACCCAATTAAGACCAGTTAAGATCGAATGATAATAAATAATAACCCCAAGAATCTAAATCAGCCCATTTGTTGGAATAACCAAGTCTTCAGGCCCCGACAGAAGGAACGGAGATCAGGAGCCGTCTGGAGCTCGGTGGGTAACTTGTTCCAGAGAGCAGGGGCACCCACAGAGAATATTACAGCAAATTACTTCCTCCCAACATTTCCTAGTTAAGGAGGGGCTTCTGCGGATCACAATCACACTGCGTCTCCAAGCATTTAGAAGAAAGAGGTTGTCCACCAGAGACAACCTCCAATACTTCCTTCCCACTTCATCCTACATAGTGTAATTCTTTCCGGTTGTTTCTTGACCACTAAAATCAGTGGCCCAGAAGTATGTAATAAAATATCAAAAGAAGTATTAAATTTAACTCATTCGCTTTAGCACCTTAGATGAAAAAAAATGTTAACTCATCTGCTTCTTTCAAATACCTGACCGTCCTTTGGATGGTTCTTACCAGCTATGGAGCCCAAAGTAATTAACATGGCAATTTCCTCAGAAAGATCCAGGCTGAACAGGAAACCCGGTTGCCTCTTTAATTGTCTGCCCAGCGAACATGAATGATTTGAAAAATGAGGATTTAAAAAAAAATAATAATAACCAAATGCATAACATTTCCTGAAATTTTGAGCAATTATTTCTACAGCTAGCTGAATGATTTATTGAAAATTATAAAAATAAGAAAAATAAATATATGACCATGAGAAAAATAAGAACTACAATTCAGTTCTGAAGCTCACAAATCCCCTAACCTGAGAGTAAAAAGTTCCTGGTTGTAATTAAATGTTAAAGATATTCAGCCAGTTTCTGCCCGAACAGAAGTAGAAGTAACAACTTAAGTCTTTTGCAGTCCCACCCAATTGAAAGAACCAGACCTGGGTCCTCCTTGGACAAAGGCGGTTGAACCCCTGGAATCGGTTTTAGCCCACTCCTCACCAACATCAAAGAACGCCACTTTTCAACTCCTGGTTCCTTCCCCAGCTCTGCTGAGGCTCCACCAACCGTCTGGTTAGGTTTTATATTTTTACCTTTAATCTTGTAGAGCAGTTTTGCAGAGTGCTTGGAAAACGTAGCCTGCAAAAGGAAGGAGAAGAGGAGGAGAGAAAAACAGGCTGTGCCCTGGCTCAAGTCCAACTCACGGAGGCCCAAAAACAAAACCAGGCTATAAACAGAGGCACCAGAGGGATGGGGAGGGGGAAATTGCATAAGATCTTCTCCTGAACAGCATGCTCTGTCCCTTCCCCTTGCTTTGGCAATAGCAGAGTGATGTTCTTCTGTGTTTAATTTTTGTTAAAGTTTAAATTTTTTAAAACACACACACACACACAACTCTATTTTGTTTCAGAAATTGAGCAATTTTCTTTCCAAAACAGATGCAGTCAAATCATTAATAATATAACTTGACCATAATTATAAGCATCTTTAGAAAATGACAATGTGAAACTCATCAGCCGCTATTCTAATGATTGTAACCAGCCCCCATCACCCCGGCTCTTTGTCAGTGGCCTAGAAGGACGGACGATTGAACTTTCAGCCCAACTTTGTCAAGCTGATAAAGAAGGGGAGAATATGAAGTCTCTGACAGGACCCAACGTTTCTGGTGCCCCCTGGACCCAATTCCTCTGCCCGGAGAGATGGGAGACCATAGGCCCACCTGTGCCATCGTCCGTTTCTCCCCACCATCTCCAATTCAAGGCCTGGCCTGTCTGCCTCTTGTTGTGTTTGCTTCCCCCAAAAGCAGCATCTTGGCTAAAGGACCAGCAGGAATCCACCCATCCTGCCCAAGACAGAGGCAGCCCCCAACCTCCCCCCCCCATGGCTTCCAGGTTTGGATGGCAGAGAAATTAAGGGGGAGGCTGATCAAATGCATTTCAGCCATTTGTTTCAGGTGGGGAAAGGAGAAGGAGGGGCTCAGTCAGGTCCTAAAGGGCCGGGGGTCCCCGAGGCCATCTAGTCTGCTGCCGCCACCCTCGCTGGGCGCAGGAATCCCAGAGATGGGGGTGCTTTTGAAAAGGCGACCTCTGCCCTCTCCCCCCTCTCCCCCGAAGCAACGGGTGAGTTTGTTCTTGATCAGCGTCTGCAAATTATTTCTCTGACGCTTTTCCTGATGGAAAGGGAGAAAGGAGCTGGCAACTCGGCATTGCAGGGGAGGGTCCCGCTGTCAGGGCAGCTCCTGTCCCGCGCGCGTGTCCCTGAGAGAGGCGGGGGTCTTCATTCCCCCCTCGGGCGGGGTCTCGGGGCCAGGACGGCAGGCGGGGCGGCTCTTCCCTCCTTGAGCCGCGGCCGGCAGGTCCGCTTCCAGCTGGGCGTTGTGGGGGAGGGGGGAGCAGTCTCTCCGGATTGGCCGCCTCGCTCAGCCGCCCGAGCCTCCGCAGCCGCTGCTCTCGCCCTCGCCACTCGGGCTGCGGCGGGCGGGGAGCGGGGACGGCCCGGGCGACGGCGAGCCGGAGCGCGGGCAGCGGCGGGGCAAAGCCCGCCAAGCGCCTGGCCAGGTAGGCAGGTGAGGCGGCCGAGGGCAGCGAGAGGAAGGCGAGCAGAGCCGGCGCAGCTCGGGCAGCCGCGAAGGAGCGTCCGAGGGAGCCCGGGGCGACCGGCGTCCTCGGCACTGCCAGCCCCCCGCTTTGCCTCTTCGGAGCCCTGCGCCGGGCATGGCGGAGCCGTCGGGCCGAGTCACCCTGAACGTGGGCGGGCTCCGTTATCGCCCCAGCCGCGCCACCCTGGCCGCCTTCCCGGGCACCAAGTTGGGCGGGCTGGCGGAGCCCGGGGCGGCGGCCCGCTTCGCCTACGACGCCCGCGCCGGCGAGTTCTTCTTCGACCGCAGCGGCCGCCTCTTCGAGCAGGTGCTGCACCTGTGCCGCAGCGGCCACCTGCACGGCCCCGCCGCCTGCCGCGCCGCCCTGCGGGCCGAGCTGGCCTTCTGGGGGCTGGCGGAGGCGCGGCTGCCCGCCTGCTGCTGGAGGAAGCTCTGCCCCGACGACCACGACCAGGACGCCGAGGAGGAGGGCGGCGGGACCGGACGCCGAGAGGACCGGCGCGGCCTGCTGGAGCGGAGTTCGCGCGAGACGGCCGGTGGGTGGGCGCCGTCGGTCTGGGCTCTCCTGGAGGAGCCGCGCTCGTCGGCCTGGGCCACGGTGAGCCGGCGCGGGGACAAAGCGCGGAGGGAGCCGGCGGGGCCGAGCCAAGGGTTGGAGCGCCTGGCGGAGTCGCCAAGGAAGAACTGGGGGGGGGGGGGCTCCCCTTCCCTGGGCTCCCTCTGGGTATGGGAGGTGAGGGGCCTAAGGGGGGGGAGAAGGGGAGCTGAGGGTCGCCTGTCAGGGGGCATCTGCCCAAAGAGCTGAGAGACCCAGGAAGCCCAGGCTCAGCCCAGGTGGGAACTCTGAAGACAGGCTTGCCTGCCCCTCGGCCCCAAAGTTTCCCTGGGGGAATGCCTGGGGCTGTGGAAGACTCCCCCCCCCCCCCAGCACCCCCCCCCCCCCCCACTTTCCCACACCAAAGGCAAGGAGGTCCAAGACTGAGCGGAAGCCCGAGATTCTCCACCATTCCCCGTATAGCTGAAAATCCAGCTATGGTCAGAGGGCCTCTCAAGAGTTAGTGGGTTTGTGGCTGTTTTTTATCTTTGGAATTTCCTGGTGGTGTCCCTTTCTGCAGGCTGACCAATCCCTAATGCCTCTGACCATTCCTTCAACATGCTCCGATATGTCAGTGTTTCTCCTAAAATGCCGTGCATGGTGCAATGTTCTGGGTCAAAATAGAGACAGGAGCAGGGAGCACGCGGGATCCCGAGCTTCTCCTCCTGTGGATGTGGTCTCAGCCGGCTCCTTGTCTTGTACCTGCATCAGACTCTTGCCTCTTGCCCACCAGATGCTTTTCTCCTCTACTGCTGTTCCCGCTCCTGCCCATTTCATCCCCCTTTGATTTTGTCCCTCCGATCAAAGCCATCCTTTTTCTTTTCTGCTCCTTGTTTCAGCATATCGGGATTCTCTAATCTCTAAGAAGGCTCTTCTGACGATTGGAGGGCAGATGGGCGAGCTAATTTAGAAACCTCCCGTAGAAGCAAGACGTTCGAACTTGGGCTGGAGCCGTTTGCTGGGATCTGTTTTCAGGGTCTCCCTAGAAAAAACTGTTTGACACCATAGAGGTCTATCGCTGTGATCTAGTCATGAATGTTCTTTAAGTGATCTTGGAAAAGGACACATTTCATTTTCAATGTTTTCTAGCCCAGCCATTTAAACTCCAGAGCCCTAATTCCTTCAGCTAGGGCTGCAGAACAGCTTCTGATGACCCAGAGATGTGTGTTTTGGGTTTTGACTTGCTTTCGTAGACTTTTCAAGGAGGAAAACAGGAGTGGAAAGTCTCCAGATGGCCCAAACCACGCCACCAAAGTCCAGTGACAGAATGGTTAAATGATGGTGGTTTGGTTTCAGAATTTAAAGCTGGAAATGGAAGCAGTTAGCCTCCTATAGACATCCTCCACTTATTCCTACCACTATTTGATGGGAGGGGGAGACTAATCAGGAAGAACTTAATCACAAAATAAGAGAAGGGAGAAATCGCACCTACGGAGGAACTGTATGTGGTGGGTTGCCCCTGGTTGGACCGGTTCTATAGAACCAGTAGTAAAACCGTAGGGAGGCTCCGCCCACCGACCCCAACATCATCAGAATGCTTCTGCACATGCGCAAAAGAGCGCACGCGCGAAGCAAACACGTGCGGCCCCGTTGCGAACCGGTAGTAAAGGTAAGTAGAACCCACCCCTGATACAGTTGTATGTAAGTTTAAGGTGAAGTGGTGGCCCTTGGCTGGCGGCTATGGCTCCGTTACTCCTCTGGGTGATTTACCATCAAGTTTGGAAGGTGATGTTCCTGGCAACTGACGTGGGGTCTCCCTCTCCTTCCTTGTAGGGCTTTGCAGTCATGTCCCTGCTGGTCAACGTTGCCCTCATCACCATCCTTTGTGCCAAAGGAGGCCAACGTGAAGACTTCTTTGGACCCCACAACTTCACCCACACCCACCACTCCTCAATGGCGTCGTCGTGTCCACAGATACCTTCTCTCCTCCATCTGGAGCTCTTCTTCATTCTCTGCTTCATGTGTGAATTTGTCATCCGGCTCGTTTCCTGCCCAGACAAAAAGAAATTCTTTCGAAAGCCCCTGAATGTGGTCGATCTCCTGGCGTTTTTCCCCGTTTGCCTGGACCTCTTTTTCAGCCGACGTGGACACCAGCCTGGAGCTCTGCCGTGTTGGCTGAACTTGTTCCGTGTGGTCTATATCATCAAACTCTTGAAGGTCTTCAAGCTGCTGGAGACCCCGCTGATGCTGAGAGTCTTCCCCTACATGTTCAAGTCCATCTTGAAGGAGATTGCCATCCTGATGTGGGTTTTCCTTTTCGAAATCCTTTTCTTTGGCACCCTCATATTGTTTGCCGACTTGATCGAGGATCACCAGGATACGCTGCTTCATGACGTCTTCTCGTCCTTCTGGTGGGCTGTGATCACCTTGACCACCATCGGCTATGGCGATATATATCCCGTCCACACAGCTAGCAAAGTGATGGCGGCCTTTGCGGTGCTTTGTGGCCTGCTAACCATCATTATCCCCATTCCCGTCTTTTTCATAAAATTCAAGCATTATTATACTTCCGCTGTAATTAAGGAGAGGAAGAGGAGAGAGGAGAAGGCAACGCCAACCGTGACATCCTCAGAAGTCTAATGCGGTGATTGAGGCTTTTATTTGGGGGAGGAAACCCCTTTCCCTTCCACACTGCCCTGCAGAACGTCCAGCCCGATTAAGTGGGATGCTTGCACGCTGCTTCTCTTGCTGACCTTCGTCCCTGCCGGGTCCCCCTGCTCTGGCCTGTTTTGCACTGGAGACGAGTGTATCGGGCTCTGCCGCATTGCAACGGCAGCTCTTCGTCCTTCGGAGAGGCATTCCAGAAAGCAGCCGGTGAACAACCCCTGCAACGTCGTCACAAACCAGGTTTCCATTCCGATGAATCCCTGGCAAACCCTTTACTGTCTCCCAGTCTGAGTTTGGTTCCGGTAGTCTTGATGCCCTTGTGTTGTTTTGCAGTGCCAGGCGTCCCCTCGGACAGCTTGGAGCCTAGACGAGGGCTGGGCTGCTCCACTGTTCCAGAGAACCAAAACTACCACCTCTCTACCACCCCCGTGCGAGAGCCAGGACACTCCGAAGCTCCCCTGCCCATTCCTGGCAATGCAGGCCCAATGAATTACGTAACTGGTAGTAATGCAACCCTTTGGGCTGCCCAAAATTTATTTTCCCCTCCCAAAGCAGGCCCGGCTCAAGGACACGCCTGCTCCCTCCCTTGGTCCTCCTGAAAGAGGGATGTGGGGAGAATGAAAGGGCTCCTCTGGGTCAGGCTATGTAGGTGCTGGCCCTCCAGAATTCTGCCTAGCTGACCAAGGCTCTCTGTCCCTGGGACAGCTTCCCCAGCCCCAGGGAGGCTGCCTTTCTCTGCCTAGGGCAGCCAGAGGGCCCGTGCCAAGCCTTCTTGGCACCAGACATGCCAGCTGGCCCTTCGGTGCAAGAATCTTGCTTCACACTCGGTCACTTTAGTGACTTCTGAAGCGGTTCTCCTCTCACCCCCCTTCCTGCTTATTTTCTCTTCTCTTCCCCACCCTCCACCCCAGCTTAACTGCATTACCTTCAAATGATCTCGTAATCTCAAGCAATAAGAGGGAGGTTGGTTTCAAGAGTTTATTTCCTTGCCTTGAAATAGCTTCTTTGGTGGGCGGAGGAGAGGAGAGCAGTGGGGTTAGCTTTGTGGTGTCAAAGAGCAGTTTTTTTCTTCCAACTAAGATGCTTTTCTTCAAGACTCTGATTCACATAAAGCATGGTCCACAAAAGTCGTCCTGCAGGAACCTCAAGCCGGCTTTCGTGAGGCCATTTGCAGTCTTGACACCTGACGGGCTCCTCCGCCACCCTCGACTTGCTCCCTGGTGGTCCTGCGCTGTATTCACAGGCCACCCCCTCCCACCCCCCACCCCCCACTGGCAGGGGGCTCACTCGGGAGGCTAATCTGCACAGGCACCAGACTAAGGCCAACCAAGCTTAGGGGGCTCTGCAGACACTTCTATATTTTAACCAGGCTGGTTTCACTGTCCTGTGGAATTTTTCCCCAGCAGCTTCCAAATTGCTTTTTTTTTTGCTGAAAATGTAAGCTATGTAACTTTGTAAAACTTCACTAATTTTAATGTTTTAGTCAGCCCCATTTTTCCAATTATTCTTTTGAAGATAGTAGCAAATTTATGCATCACTGAAAATATTTCAGCACTGTAACTATATGACAATATTTGTTGTAAAACGTTTCCTAAAATTCTAATTCAGAATTTTTAGAAATACTGAAATTCGGTTCCTTTAAATAATGCTTTTCCATTATATATCTATGATGCTAACTTTTAAACAGCTCAATTTTAGCTGTTTTTTAATTAGAGTATCTGACAGTTATGTAAAATACAAATTTCATATAAATTTAATTAAAAAATAAAACATATTAAACTGAATAACATGTTTTTGTTTTAAAATCTCAAACTAGTAAAAGGAATGGCAATAACAGAATTTCGGAATTAAAAAAACTGAGGAGCCAGGATAACTGACAAATATGAGAAACTGGCACTCACCCATTCACTGTCCTGGGAAGCAGCTCCTAAGTTTCCTCCTCTCTTTGCTTGCATTTTAGAAACCACCACTTCTTCCCAGCAGAGGGAGCTCTTGGACTACCTAAAGGTGGTCCAAGACTTAACTTTAATCACTTTAAAGATGATTAGGGGGCTGGAGGCTAAAGCAGGATGAAGGGCTGCAGGAAATGGGTATGTCTAGTCTAGTGAAAAGGAGGAGTGGAGTGAAATGAATAGCAGTCTTCCAATATTTGAGGGGCTGCCACAAAGAAGAGGAGACCGACCTATTCTCCAAAGCACCAGAAGGCAGACCAAGAAGCGATGGATGGAAGCTAACTAAGGAGAGAAGCAACCTATAACTAAGGAGGCATTTCCTTACAGTGAGAACAATCAATCAGTGGAACAGCTTGCCCTCCAGAAGTCGTGGGTGTTCTGTCACTGGAGGCTTTTAAGAAGAGATTAGACAGCCACTTGTCTGGAATGATGTAGAGTCTTCTGCTTAAGCAGGGGGTTAGATTGGAAGGCCTCTAAGGTCCCTTCCAACTCAGTTATTCTGTTAGTATTCTGTTAAAGGTGCAGCTGGGGGTGCAGAATATATCTCAAGGATTAGCCGAGTATCATCAGGGCACAAGAAAAAGGAGGTTTGTTGATCAGAGCCCCATTTTTCCTTCTGGGGTATAATGATATTGGAATGCTGTTATCTCCATTTTCTTTGCTCAATACATTAATTGTACATTTACAAAAGGCGTTGGTAATTCCAATCACACCATTGTGGCCCTACAGTAACTAAAAACTAATAAGACTATCTGTAGCTCCAGGTTGGACTGTAGGGTCCTTGATGGTCTTTTGAGTTTTGTTTTCTTGCCGCTTGAAGACTTCCAAACCTGGTTTTTACTGGCTATTACTACCTGTTTCCACAGACATTCCTCAGAGGAGCAGAGCTGCCGGGCTGCCATTTTCTGCTCTGGGGTGAAAATCATGTCTGTGCTTTCTGCCAAAGCAAGACCTGCGCTCTGTATGGTGACCGTGGGGTTGTGCAGTGGGGAGTTGGGCCTTCTGTTGGCTGCTTCTGGACTGGCTGGCATGTGGAAGGAAGAAGCCCTAGCTGACTGGCTGGTCACTTTTGTTGGGGACATTCATGCAGTACCCTACTGGCAGCCTCCCTCCATCCCTGCCTTGAGGAGCTGGAGGTGATGCCCAGGGCTCTTCCTGCAGACGGAGGTGCTGTCTGTATCCCCTGAGACTCAACTGCCATTCCAGCCCTCTGCCACAGTTGCATCCATCCCAGACTGTCCCAGGTCCTCCACACGAGGGAGAATGACTGGGCTATTTGTCCTTCCTGGGTGGGAGATCCACCATGTGCAGCTCTTCCTCCACAGTAAGCTCGTAGGGCAGCTGAATATTTGGAGGATGGTGGTTGTTGGGATGCAGCCTTAAGAATGGCATGGGGAAGATGGCTTCCGTGCACAGCAACAGCTCCCCAGCTCTGTCAGGATGGGCAGGTGGACCCACCCTTATTCCTGTGGATGGGGGAGGGGATGTCTTAGCCTTTGCCCCTAGTGGTTGCAGGTCCCTTATGTTTGGATGTCCTTGCTCAGTTCACCAAAGAAGGCTATCGATGCAGGGGGGGTGGGGGTGTTCTTGCAGAGCCTGACGGATAACCTGGCCTGAGGTCACCCTTGGGTCTCTCTCCCCCTAGGCCAGCATCTGCACCATGCATTCTACAGCCTGCCTCCTCCTTTATTCCTGCCTGCAACAATTGGGGGGACCTCAAAGGTTCTTTTTCAAAAAGGCAACTGGACTGGGGGGGGTATTTCCCCCCTTGAGGAAGTTGTTTTGCTTTTCATCCAAGAAGCTTCATCCGTTCTGATGGTGGGTGCGATGGAAGGATAGGTACTGGCAGGGTGGATGGGGTAGGGGAAATGGAAGGACTGTTTCTTTGCAGTCATCTGATGGTTGTTGGCACTCTCATTGAGGCCACTTGGGCGTTTATCTGTGCCCTCAAGGATGACCTGAATCAAGTGCCAATGGGTGTTGGCATTGCCTTTTGGCATTGCTGAAACGGCTGCGTTGTAGACAGGAGATAGGTGGGGTCTTAGGCCTCCCCCTCTGTGGTGGGAGGGCTGTTCAATTCTAACACAGATGTATTCTTTGACCCCTCTTTCAAACCAGCGGTCCTCTCTATCCAAACTGTGGACTTAGGGTGTGGGCTTTGTCCTTCAAATGCAGATAGATTGCTGAACCCTGTCCAGATAGGTTGATGAGACAACTGTGAGTCATTTATGACCTGGATGACTGAGAATCTCCATAGACATTTGGGGGAGCCCATTTAAAGAGGAGCTCAGGCAGAGAAGCCACACCTCAAGCCCCCCCCCCCCCATTTGTCCCTCTTCCAACTGGGGGGAGAAGCTGCCGGACTCTCGCTAGCTGTGGCCCTGCAAAACAGCCACCTGGCATGGTGGACAAGGTGTCCAGGGTGGCCAATGGTGTTTCCACCTTCAGGCCAAGGACAAGCAACTTTTGGTGATGTGTCATTTTGCTGGGCAACACTGATAACATCTTAGGCCGCCAGTCAATCAGGACTCTTCTAAACATAGAGCTGTCAGCCAGGAGAAGCCTTGGCCCTGGGGATGGAGCTACCTCCGCTGGGTCATCCGTCTTGGGTGCTTCACTTTGATGTCCTGCTGTGGGCTGGGTGAGACTTGATGACGTCAAGAGCCCCTTCTGGAAGATTCCAGAAGGAGCTAAGAGATTCATGGCTTACTTGTCATTCATATGGAGTTCCTTCAGTATGAAAGAGAATACTCTTCTTCAGGTATCAGGCACGGATCATCTTCTCATTTTCCTGATAGATGGGAGAAATGCTGTCAAGGGTCGTTCCTGTGCTGGCATCGATGGCTGCCAGGGACTAAACGAGGAGGTGATAAATTTGCCAAGGCCCAGGAGGAGCACTCAGCTCAGGGACTGGGGGCTGAAGGCAGGTCATTTGAGGAAGTTTCTTTCTGCATCATCCCGAAGGGTGGGTACAGCCCTTCTGTGTTCTCGCCATCTGTTCTTGATGCCCCTTGCGCTTTTCCTCTGGCTTCTTGTGTGTCATGTTTTCTGCAATTCCATTAATGGTTGGTTGAATTTCCTGCCACAGTTCATCAGACGTCTTCTCAGAAGTGTCCAGTAGTTCAAACCTATTTTTCACCTCTATTGTATATGTGATAGGGATTTTGGTGACATCAAACTTCTTTGGAGGCCCTGTCGTTTGATAGTGCATAATTTGACTTTAATCTTTGCCACCAACAATTCATGATCTGAACCACGATCGGCACTTGGATATGTCTTAAGAGCAAGATGGAGCTGGTCCACTGATGACTGGACAGGACAGGACATGCCAGCTTTTGCACTGAAGTCACTCAGGATGTAAACAATGTCTTTTTTGTTTCAGAGTCTCTTGGCATGAAAGCCTTCTATTTCAGGCTGGGTTGCAGCAGTGCTTGGGGCACAGATTCAGACAACCGTGATGTTGAGGGGCTGGGCACGAATTCTGTCATAATTCGGTCACTGACAATTGAGAAGCTTTTCCCTGTTCTAGGAAGTTTATTGCTTACCATAAATGCCGCTCCATTTGTTTTCCTGGCATCCTCTCCTGAATAATAGGCAGGGGAGTCCTCAGACTGGAAAAAGCCATTGTCCAATCAGCGTAGTTCACTGACTCCAAGGAGATAAGTTTCTAACCTGATCATCTCACATTTGACAATACAGACTCGTTCCTCCTATGTCCCAAGTGGCCATCTCTGCGCAATGTACTAGACCTTTGGCTACCTCAGCCGCTGGGATTCCTTTTGTCCTGTCATTGGGCACCTTATCTGACATGTTTGAGACACTTTCCACAGCATTTTCTTTTTTGCAGAGTAGTTCTCCAGTCTTTCTCCAACTCCTTAACTCGCTTTTTGACAGCTGCCCAGGGACAGCAGCTGCTACCATCCCTGTTAACCTGGACATTATGGGATTGTTTTTCTGTTGTCTCGTCACAATTAATGGTTTGTCTTAGCCTGGCTCTTCAGTCGAGACCCGTCTGCTATACTTTCTGGTGGAATCACCCTCCAGCACAGGCCTCGCCCTCAAAGAACACGCTAGCCCCTCCCCCACCCCAAACCTGCAGGAATTTACTTTTTCGTACTTTTTAAATTCCTTTCCTGTTTTCGGATGCCCGCTTCCCAGGGCCACTTGTTGAGCTGGGTGGCTGTGGAAATCACAGCAATAAATAAGACAGCCATGCAGGTAAAGCCCCGCTCTTCTTAGACTGAGCCCGGGCAAAAGAGGCAGGATTTGCAGGCGTGCAGCAGTCGCAGCTGCCACCTGGGCTTCCTTGCGGGGCCTGAAGCTCTCGGCCCAGAGCAAGTTCACGAACGGCTCTAAGCGGCCATGGCCGGCCTCCCTCCCTCCCCCCGCGCAGGCGCCAGGGGGCTGCTGGGGGCTCCGGGCGACCTTTGTGCCAGCGGAGGAAGCGCTCCGTCCGGAGGCGGATCCCGAAGAGGAGCGCCTTGCTCGGAGCCGCCGCCCAGCACAAGAGCTGCTCTGCCGCTGCTCCCTTGCCCGAATGGGGGAACTCGAAGGCCGCCCCCCGCGCGACCCTCAGCCGATCCGGAGGCTGCCGGGGCCCCTTCGCGCCCTCCCCGCCCCTCCCCTCCCCTGGCTCCCCCCGCTTCCTCCGCCTTCGGCCCTGGCCATATAAGGCTGACAAGCGGCCCCTCGAGGAGGAGGAGCCCCCCCCCAGCGACGGCCATGATGTCACCGCGCATTTTGGGCTACAATGGCAGGAAATCCTGGCGTGTTTGCCGGACAAGCCGGGCTGCGCGGAGGCTCCCCAACCCGCCCGCTTCCTCCCGTTCAGCGCCCCCTCCCCCGGCGCCAAAGGGGCTTCGCTTCTCCCCCGAGAAAAAGCCCCTTTGGGACAACCGGGACCCGGAGGCTTCCGAGGCCCCCTCCGATGCTGGCCCTCAGAGCCCCGGGAGGGGAGGAGAGGGGAGGGGCGGGGCTATTGGGCCAGATGGGGGCTTCCTCCGGAGAGCGAAGGTGGGCCTGCAACGCCCGGGGGTGGGGGGCGGCGCCCAGCAACCCTCTGCAGGCTGGCTTGCGGTCGGAGGCTGGGCTGGAGAAGCTCCAGCTGAAGGCGAGGGAGAGATGGAGGGAGAAGGCGGCCAAATGAAAGAAGAAGAAACGCCATTCAGTGGCCTCAGATTCAACGGCTTCAGGTCCCTCCAGGCAGGCAGGCAGGCAGGCAGGGAGCTGAGCTGGGCTGCCTCTCGCCTGCTAGAAGGGAAAAGCCTCTGGCAGCAGCTGCCCGGCTGGGTTTGGTTGAGAGCCAGCTGAGAAAATCAGAGCCAGAACGTTCTTTGAATGCAGGGCTGCCAAACTGGTGGCCCCCAGGCCGGAGGGGTCAGGCGCAGACCACGCCCACCCCAGCTCCGCAAATGGGGGAAACGGCACAAAATGTCACGTGACGCCACACCTGGGTTCTAATGAGACTCACGGAGGAAGTCACATCTTTGACACAAATCTTACTGGCCCCATTGACCAGACAACGTAGTTTCCGTGGCTGCCACACCACAAGGTCAGGGGGTCTGCTTGCTTTCTTCGCCCTGTAATTCTGTGATCTCCTGGTGGTCTCCCATCTCAGTAAAAATTAGGGCTTGGTCCAATGGAGCAAGGCAGCCATTTGGAGTCACCGGTTGCATCTGCATACACTTGCATAGCACCAGAGGCTGCTTGGAGGAGCAACTCACGGTGAGTTCAAGAGGACTCAGGCTTCACCCAGGGCTCCTTCCCACCGCAATTACCGTCTGCGTTTGTTAATCTGAGTAAACAAGGGCAACTAGAAATCCAAGTACATGAGGACAGATTTGATATTGTTGTCATTAAGGAAACTTGGTGGGATGACATGAATGGAATATACAGCTAGCTAGCTATTTAAATTGTTTAAAAGAAACAGTTCCAACCAAAGAGGATTTGGACTTGCAATTATAGGGGTTTTTTTGTTTTTTTAATTTGATTTATATGCCGCCCTTCTCCAGAGACTCAGGGTGGCTTACAATGCGCTAAGCAATAGCCTTCATACTTTTGTATATTTTATACAAAGTCAGCTTATTGCCCCCACAATCTGGGTCCTCATTTTACCTACCTTAGAAGGATGGAAGGCTGAGTCAACCTTGAGCCTGGTGGGATTTGAACTTGCAGTAATTGCGGGCAGCTGATCTTAATAACAGTGAATTAGTCTACTGTGCCACCAGGACTCCTTTGGGGGGGAGACCATGCAATATTAGAATTCCAAATTATGCAAGCAGAAGCAATAGAACAAAGTGAAACTAGAGTCTTGGATTTTAAGGAAGCGGATTTCAATCAATTTAGAGATTGAGAAGGATTCCATGGATGAGAATCCTTAAGAAGCTTGAGAAACTTTGAAAAGTGAGATTATAAAAGTCTTTAGTCTAGCTCTAGCAGAATTCCAATGAAGAAGAAAAATAAGAGATCTCAAAAGAAAGCAGCATAGATGCACAAAGAACTCTGATAAACGGAAAAACAAAAAGGACAATTATAAAAATGGAAAGTGGTACATAACCTAAGGCAGAATATCAGCAAATAGCCCAAACCTGCAAAGATGAAGTCAGGAAAGCCGGGGGTCAAAATGAAGTCAAAAATAACAACAAAAGCTGCTTTCAATAGGTAAACAGGCAACCGGTCCATTAACGGGAGAAAAAGGCAAGAAGGGGATGAGCCGCAGAGAGGAAGCAGAACAACTTAATTCATCTTTACACAAAAGGAAAAAACAGTCCAACCTATTAAAAAAATGCTGTCAAATGCAAATTAGGAAAGCTAGTCAAAATAACTAAGAGAATGGGTAGGAGAGCCCCCTCAAGTCTGGACAAGTTCCGGTCCGAAGCGGCCGGCGCTCCATCACTGGAGGGCGTCACGAAGAGCCCGGGCAGCCGTTTGCCCGCAGTGGCCGAGCGTCTCCTGCTTGAGCAAAAGGGCTGGACTAGAAGACCTCCAAGGTCCCTTCCAACTCCGGTTCACTCGGGGCCCTCCCGCCTGCCTCGGAGAGCTGCTCCGCGCTGAGAGGGACCCTCTGCCGCCGCTCCGTCCCCTTCCCTCCGCCCCCCCCCCGGAGCTTCCTCGGGGCCACGCCTCGCTTCAGCCTTGGAGGAAAGTCGGTCCCCGGAGGCCGCTGGCACCTCGAGCGGCGGCCAGGGAGGCAGCGCTCGCTCTTGGGCGCCGGCCTTTGGGGAAGGGGCTCCTGGCCCGCCCTCCACGTCTGGCAGCGGCTGGGGGGGAGGGAGCCCAGGGGAGGCTCTCCCGCCAAAGGGGGCGGGGCGAGAAGGGGGGGAGGAGGGAAGCGCGTCTTGGGCGGGGGCACCCAAGGACCCTGAAGCCCATCGGGCGCGGCGCGAGGCAGGCGAGGGCGGGCTGCGGGAGCTCCAGAGCTGGGCGGGGGGCCGGAGAAGGCAGGTGGAAAGAAATGTGCCGAGGCGAAAGGAAGGGGAAGCCCGCAAACGAGAAGCGGGCGGAGAAAGCCAGACCTCCGGAGGAAAAGCCGGGGATCCGCGGCTGCGATTGCCGGACAGCGCCCAGAGACCGTCCGCAGCGCCTCAGCGGGGCTTCCTTTCAAGCGCCACGAATTGCATCGCGGACTTCAAATTCCGCGGTTCGGCTATTAAAACGCCGTTTTCTTTTAACCGCTTTCTGGGGTCTTCTGGCTTTGAGGAAAAGTCTCCTGTAGCGCTGTGGCTGGCGGGGAAAATGGACCCAAACCTCAAGGGCAGAGCAGTCCCTTGTTTCGAAATGCTTTGGTCGGCAGCGTTCACGGAAAACCCAAGTGAGCCCAGAATGGGACTTCCACACTCTGAAAAACGGGCCCGGAAAGTTTTGCTTCAACACGTGGCAGCACCTGAATGGGGAAGCTAAGTAAGGGGGAACCCCCCCCCCCATCTCCATGCTGCACCGGACACTGGGAAATTGGACCGGCATCCCAGAATCCAGCCAGTCAGCCGGCGCTTCTGCTGTGTTTCCAGGAAATCATCGAACTTGAACTCTGAAAGTCCCAGATGGGAAAAGCAGGCCGAGCCTCACATTATTCCAATGATTCTGCTTTGTTGTTGACTATCAAATAATCCCTTCTGAAGGCCCTCTTCTTTGCTTCCGGCTCCTTTGACTGAGCGGCTCCTGTGTCCGTGTGCGAAGCAGTTCTCTCTGCCTGGGCAAGCAGGGTGTCCTTGCAGAAGCCCCCTCCCCAGCACAGTGGGGGAGTCCAGAATTGAGGAATAAGCCGCGTGAAGGCCAGAGGGAAGGGGAACGCCACCCCTCAAGCTTCCTCCACTGTGCATTGCGGGGCCAAAGGCCTGAGCTGGGGACTGGCCTTGACCCTGCCCGGATCCTGCGCTTTCCCAGAGGCCCAACTCAGACTGGAGCTGTGACAAGAATCTTCCCCACCTCTGCAGAACAACTTCTGAGCTGCTTTTCCAATCTTGCCCTGGAGGGTGGGGCTCTATAAAGACCCTCTTCCACTCTTCCTCCTGGGCCCCCAGAAAGGGGCAGTTCAGGACCACCATCAGAACTCATTTAGCCTGTCCTTTAGCACTCGGTGAGATAACTAAGTAACTAAATACCCCGCATACAATAATGCACCTTAACAGAAGCAATGACGACAGTTGGCTGAGGAAGACGTTCTAGCACAGTTGAAGTGATCCTCTCAAGTGACCATTAAGTCTCAGACCTTCTGATGTGCTTGGCAACCTTTGTGGAGATCTTTCACAAAAGCAGCTGGTGAGCAGCCCACTTTTTGTCCAGCCAGTGCGGAACATCACTGCTCAGATCAGTGGCCCAAATGCTCCCCTGGCCGCCCCGTGGGCCATCCGGTCAAGGCCGGCTGACCTGCAGGTGGGTGGTGCTTCCGTCTCGGAGGTTCCAGGACTGGGCTGGGTGGCTCTCGTGGTGCTCTTGGTCTTGTCTCTGACTTTCTGCCAGTTCTGTGGGTGTGGCTTGGTGGGGGGGTGTCATGTGACTGAGTGGGTGTGGCCAACTTGATGTCCTTCACAGGAAAGTGCCGTCCCACCAAGCCACACCCACAGAACCAGTAGTAGAAAAATTTGAATCCCACCACTGCATAGAGCCCAGTGTTCCAGTCTGTCAAGATCCTTCTGAATCTGCAATCTGTACTCCAAAGTGTTAGCTATTCTCACCAGCTTGGTGTCATCTGCAAATATCCCCTCATCTAGATCATTTATGAATACTGGGCCTAATACAAAGACTTGGGGTTCACCCACTGCTTATTTCCCTCCATGTAGATGCAATTCCATTAAGGACTACATGTTGAGTGTGGCTGGTCAGCCAGTTACGAATCCATCTGCTGGTGGTGATGTCTACCCCACATTTTTTCTAGCTTATCAAGAAATAGTTTGTGCTCTACTTTGTCAAATACCTTATTGAAGTCACAGTGTGTACAGTATTTTCCTGATCCACTAATTTAATCACTTGGTCAAAGAGGGCAATTTAGTTTTCAATGGTTCGCATGTGCATAATGCGAAGAAATATTTAATATAGATAAGTAGATAATAGGAATTGAATATCATAAAAGTTGAATTTGAAAGTTAATATGTACAAATGATTGCAATAATATATAAACCTTTTTTTTTGAGATTTGAAACAGATGAAGGATGGTTAACAACTGCATAATAAAATGAGTTAAGGACTTTGGGTAGAATTTACAGTTAGATCAATGGAAGAGAATGTGGATAAAAGGACTGAAATTCACATTGTGCTAATTTAAAAGATAATTTTTATAAAACAAAGTACTGTTTACATATGACGGTAGATAAATTATCAAAGATGAATAAAGGTACTTCCAGGCTAATGTGAGAAATGAAAAAAACATGAATGGACATTTTACCATTCATTTATCATGCTGGGGGCGGGGGGGAGGGCTTGTGAAAATATAAAAAAAATTGAAAAGGAAAAAAGGAAAGGAAACAAATACTTATGGTAGTACAAAGAATTGTGAAGACTAATATTGAGATGAAACTAGAGCTTTTTGTTATGATTTATGGATAATCAATTAGGGGGGGGGAAACTTATGGAAGATTGCTTTTATATACTGTAAGATACTCCAGTAAGACAAAGTATGCATAAAGATGGAGAAATATCCATCAAACACCCACAATGGAGGAAGGAACTATAAAGAATTAGCAAATATGGCAGAACTGACCTGTTTGGTCAGGGATAAGTCAACAAGTACTTTTACAAAAGAGTGGTAACTTTTTTATGGACTTTTTGCTGAAAATGGAAAAAAACTGAGATGGTGATTTCTGGAATGGGTGATTGAAAAAGGATTGAATTAGATAGCTGTAATGAATGTGTTTGCAACTGCCGTAAATAAGAATGGAAGTCAGTTCTATAACTAGCCACAAAAGATTTCCTTTCATTTTGGTTATTGTTTATTTTTCTTTGTCTTTGTTTTTTGTGCTCAGCCAATAAAGGCAAAAACAGGCCAAGGCCAATCCAAGAGCCACTGCATAAAGAGCATCGTACAACCATTGTTGGAGATCCCTCATTTTTTAGGCTTGTGTGTCTGTTTCAGAGAGACACCCCCCCCCCCCCCCCGTGAATCTGTTTCCGCAACAAACGTCTGACAGAGCGTCTGGTGTCATGCCGGAGGCTTCGGTGGAAAGTAAGCTGAGAGCTAAGGTGGGCCTAGGTCAGTGATGGCTAACCTTTTTGCCGTCGCGTGCCAAAAGTGGGCCCGGTAGGTCTGTTTTTCCCTCTCCCCAGACTCCAGAGGCTTTCTAGGAGCCTCGGGAGGGCAAAAACAGCCTTCCCCATCCCCCAGGAGGCCAGAAACAGCCAGTTTCCTGACTTCCGGTGGGACCGGAAGGCCTGAAAATCAGTTGGCCAGTGCACACATGCGCGCTGGAGTTGAGCTAGGGCAACACTCGTGTGCCCACCAATATGGCTCCGCGTGCCACCTGTGGCACCCGTGCCATAGGTTCGCCATCACGGGCCTAGGTCAAAGAGGGGCTGATCAAGGGCTCCCTGCCAGAGTGGACGGAGGTCCTGAGTGGACGGAGGTCCTGAGTGGAGGGCTGCTGGGCTCCTGCACCCTTCAAGAGTTTAATCAATGATTCAGTGGATGATGTTCAGGTGGACAGCTAACACCCAAGAAGAAATGAACCTTTAAGTTAGAGAAGCAGACTGAAAATAACAAAACGAAAATTAATAAAGAGATAAAGGAACCAAAGAAAACTGCACAGGTGCGGAAGAGAGGAATACCCGGCTTGGTGGAAAACATCTTGAAATAGGAATGGATTGCAAGTTGAAGACGAACCAGTACGGCAACGTGGACTGAAGCAGCTGGTGCCTCAACAGAGGAGCCATTTCCCCATCCCAGGGAGTACTAATTCCACCCCGAAGCGATTGGGTTGGGCCCTCCCTTGAGTGCTCCGTAGGGCGTCTTGCTATTCAGAGAGATGGGAGGTGGTCCTAAAAGGGGCAGGGAGGGCAATCGGGAGCAGGTACAGAATCTTATCAAGGAGAGGGTGGGAGGAGCCTTGCGCTAAGATGGGAGGTGAAAGCAGTTGCTGAAGAAACTGAAAGGCTGCCACGCAGAAGGAGGCCTAGATCTGCTCCATCACCCCAGAGTGGGAAATGTCTCAAGTTCCTGGCAGACAGAGTCTGATTGGAAGGCCCCAAAGAGGAAAAGCAACTCTGCAGTGGAGGAGCCACCGGTGGTGTGTGTGTCTTTGCTTTCTTCCTTGGCGGTGCTCGAGCAGAAGATGGGTAGCTAGGAGTCTATGGAGGATAAAGGACCGCCAGGAGAAAGAAGGGTTCACAAAGGAGTGGATTGGGGTTCTGTGGCTGCCCCTTGTTCCAGCAGATCCATTGGCTTCTCAAGGCAATTCTCTCTCTCTCCCCCCCCTCTCTCTCCCTCCCTCCCTCCCTCCCTCCCTCCCTCTCTCTCCATGGGAAAAGGGACGATGTGCACGTAGGGCTAGAAAAGGGGAAGAAAAATTGCAGAGCAGTGCAGGCTCCCCCAGCAGAGTTTAACACACCCACCCAAGTGCAGCTTTTATTCCACAACCATGGCTCAACCTTTACTTCCATGCTCAATGCCACTTTGCTCAATAATGTGCTTTTGCAATGTTGCTTTAACTGTCCCAAACCCTTGAAAAATGCAGACACTGCTACCTGCACAAACGCCTGCCAAGTAGACTCCCCTTGTTGTCTCTTCGTTGCTGAAAGCAGAGCTTGAGGCTGGGGGTGGGGGTGGGCGAGGGAGGGGAGGGAAGAGGGGAAATGTGTTGAGAGCAGAATTATGGTTTGCAGCAAGAACCTCTAAGCTTAGGGTTCGTCTCCTGTGTTGCATAGCTGCAGCCTTTTTAAATGTGCCAATGAGTTGCCCTTCTCATGGCCTCCCCATTGCAGACACAACTGAATGCATGTCTGTAAAAAAAACCCCTATTCCTTCTTAGCAGGTGGGGAAAGATGTGCTTGTCTAGGAGGTGACCAGGCTGAGCCTGAGGGAGGGGTCAAGCGTATCCTCAGTTTCGAGTCCCTTCGCACCCACAAAAGATCTAAATCCAGCCCTCTGGATTCTGCTGGCCTTTATCCACTGTCATTTTGCTGTGACGGTTAGTAGTTCAGATTCTCGGAGAGCTGTTAGCATTCAACAGACTGTGTTCATTTGAACTGCTCTGGCTTCTGATTTTCTGCCCTGGACAGCTTCTTCTTTCCAAGGTTCTTGCCCCCCAATTAGGAAAGCGGGTTCAATACAGAGGTGAAATGCTCCTGGTTCGGACCGGATCGCCTGATCTGGTAGCGATGGCAGCGGGTGGTTCGGAGAACCGGTAGCAAAAATCCCCCCCCCCCATGCCCAGCTGAGCCACACAATCATCAGAGGCTTTTTTTTTTTTACTTTTAAAAGCATTTTTTCTACAATCTCTTTGGCCAAAAAAATTCTTTTCAAAGTAAAAAAAAAAAGCCTCTGATGATCGCGCGGCTCAGCTGGGATCGTCAGAGGCTTTTGAAATCATTTTTTTACAACCTCTTCGCCGAAGAGGTTGTAGAAAAAATGCTTTTAAAAGTAAAAAAAAAAAAATTGGCCATGCCCACCCACCAAGCCACGCCCACAGAACCGGTAGTAACAAATTTTAGATTTCACCACCGGATCAATTCATATGAACTTTTCCAGTTGCAAGTTGGAAATCGTAACACGGGATGCAGAAACAAATTATTGCCTCACTTGCTAGTTGGCAGGAGATAAAAATTAAAGACTCTCCAGGTCTGCTCGGCTTCTGGATTCAGGAAATGTGTTTTCTTGGCAAGAATTGGGAAATGGGTTGTTTTTTATTTGTTTCTCAGCGTGTGGCTTTGGGGTGTGTGTGTTTGTTTGTTTGTGTGTGTAAGTTTGTGACGTTGTACTCCAGCCCACTGCCTTGGGATCCCTTGGTGATACTAAGAAGGTGGACTCTGCTCAGCTTCTTGGACTCAGCCCAGGTTGGCCGATGCTGCACCTGCCGTGCGGCTAAAGTATTTCTTGCATCAAGTCTTAGTGACTACATGGTCAGATCCTGCTGCTTTGCAGGCCACAGGGCAAAGGTGGCCTCCTCTTCAAGCACACACCTGGGCTGACCCCACTCTCCATAAGCCCCGTCTTCCTGCTCGTTTATTGGAGGAATAGATCGAAAGAGAGATGCTCAGGTTGACACCTTGAGCCCATCAGTAGTCGACCAGTTAGTTTTACTGCCAACTGCTTTACGGCATATCCCTGTGGTCATTTTTATTGGTAGCTTTCATGGTGAAATTGATGTCAGTTTCGGCCCCTCAAATCCTACAAAAAAGAACACAACTGCAGATGCACAAGGATCAGCCTTGTTTCTGGGCTTACTAAAACATTTACCGTATTTTCTGGCGTATAAGACTACTTTTTAACACAGGAAAATCCTCTCAAAAGTTGGGGGTCGTCTTATATGCCGGGTATAAGCCTACCGACGCTCCGACTTCCCCAGCTGACCTCCAGTGATGGCGAGCCCCAGCTGTCTGGGGAAGTCGGAGTATCGGTAATATCCACCTGGATGCCTGGGACGGTGGGGGAAGCTCCCCGCAGCAACCAGCTGGGTCCAGCATTCAGCGGCATACAGCCTTGACGAGATCGGCACAGCTTCCTGAATCTGAGTTGCCAGCGCTGATCGATGACGCTATGGGAGCGCTGACAACATTGAGGGGTAGACTTATACGGCAAGTATAGCCCAAACCCTATATTTTAATAGGAAAAGTAGGGGGTCGTCTTATACGCCCAGTCGTCTTATACGCCGGAAAATACGGTATATGCTATTTCTCATAAAATATCCCCAAAGGGCTTGCAATCAATTTTAAAGCAACAATAAATGGAAAGAGTTATAGTACAATGTATACATGTTAAAATAATGAGAAAAAACTTAATTTATATCATACTTGCAGTTCAGACTGAACATTCAAGGATGATACATTTTAAAACTAAAATACAAGGGAAAAGATTCGGACATGTTTAGCGTCCATGAAGAGTGGTTGGCCTGCATTCTTGTGCGTGGCCAGTGTCGTCGTTGCACCATTGCCGCCAGGGCCAGTCGCAGGGGGAGTGAAACAAGTCAAGATGGCGTTTGTCCAACTCTTTTTTAGATGTATCGTGGTGCAAATGGTGATAATGTGACCGTTGGAATGCTGTGGTGGCCAGAACTTTGGGGACTAGTCCTAAGTGCCAGATGTTCAGTGCTATCATAACTGGACAAATGGCTGAGGACTGAAGCTAAACTTCTTTGCACTGACTAATCACTGATACGCCTTCCTTGTGCTAAAGGGCCACCTTTGCAGACAGAGACTTGGGAGGTTTCAGGGAATAAACCGCTGGGCCTGGGACTCCCCATATTTAAGGGGAAAGGAAGCCAAAAAAAAGGGGGGGGGAGTTTCTGCCTTCCTGTAGCTCTTAAGCAATCTGCCTTTCCTGTCAGCTGCCATGAATGTCGGCAGCATTCATTGATCCCAGACTGAGCCGAATTCATTCCATGGGTTCTTCTGCAACTTAATTATTATCCAACATTCTCTCAGGGCTCTGCTTGTGCTCAGAGGCACATCTTCCAACAGTTTCCGGCTGGAGTAATCAAATCTCAAATCCCAATATTTGCTAGTGGTAGCCACTGGATAAAATCCCTCTCCAGAGGCCTGGCAAAACACTGGGTGTTTTGTTTGAGTTTTATCTACCGCAAGTCAGAGAATGGCCCTTTGCTACTGACGGTGGTCTAATCTGGAGCAAATAAATACAGTGCTGGAACCAAGGAGAGTCAACAAACAAAGGCTAACGGGGTCCCTCCGCTCTGTTGATCTACTGTAACCAGAGCCAAATAAGAATAAAAAGGAAAAACCAAAAAGCACACATAGACAGACACCTGACCTGCCTCTACAAGGAGGAGATGTTGTGATCACTGTGGCCAAAGGAGTGTGACTAAAGTCAATTCTCCAGATTGCCATTCTGAAGGAGTTGTCTCCTCTAGGGAAGCCACGGCTGTCTGGCCAAGCAGCCCAGTGTTTAGCAGGGGGTCTTCAGGTGTATTCACAGGGTGCGGGGGGGGGGGGGGAGGAAGCAAGATGGCAGCCACAACCATGGGGCTTTTAGCCAGGGCCATCATCTTGACCTTTTTGACTCTTCCAGGACTTGCCCAAACTTAGATTATTTGTCATGAGGTCAGAGCTAGTAGAAACTTGGAGAGAACCTGGAGAGGAAGACTTCTGAAGCTCTCTCCAATCCACTCAGCCTCACTTTGGGTCATGTGACCAGGAGGGGGCGGGCTTAGAATGGCAGTGCACCTGCTGAGCCAATGGGGGGGGATGGTTCTGGAGCCCCCGTCATATGCACCTGACAAAGAGGTAGGCTTTCTAGCAGTGGTCACGCCTGGCGCCTTGGCTCCCTCTGCGGGCATCCCTGCTTGCTTGCTTATTTGTTTGTTTATTTATTTAGCATCTGGCATTTACAGAGGTTATGCAATCACTGATCTACAAATTGAGTTTAAGTAAAGCATCAGCATAAAAACATATTATATATATTATATATACAACTTGCATAAAATATGAGGACAACACAATAATGGAGATAATATATTAAATTAAGATAAAAAACATAATAAAATCTCCAAAGTATGGAGCCATAGAACTGCACGGGATAGATAGATGTTATAATTTGATATCTAAGGAAGCTAACCGTCTAAAAGCTCCTGGTGAGATCATCTCAGGTGCCTTGAAATTTCCCTATTCTTGAACGATATGTGTTATCCTTTGTTCCTGTGCCCCACTTAAAACCCTACTCAGGGGACTTGATTTCCAGCGGGGCTGTCCACAGGACGGTGGTTACAACCAACATCCTCACGCCACTGGCACAAAAGCCAGTGACCCCACTGGCAGGACCACGTCTGGACGTCTTTTCCCCACACCACGTGAGTTCCTGCCTTCAGCCCACGTGGGTCTCCGACATCTCAGTCGGTCTGCATCCTTCATTCCATGGCCGGAACTGGATGGCAGCCCGACAGTAGCACCAAGCCGAGCAGAGCGGGGCCGGGACTCCTCCCGGCTGGGCTTCAGCTTCGGGTCAAGTGGCCCACCCGTGGGATCTCTGGGCCAGCAGCTTTTCTTCCACGTTGCCCTCAGCAGCTGCAGATCACAGTCGAGTTCTTTCGCCCCTTCAGTCACTCAAAACAGGGTGGGAGGAGAGCTGGCAGGCAAGCGCCCGGTGGGCACCTTGCCAAGGAAACATTTTGAGATTTTGTCGTTTGCAGGGTGACGGATCAGAAGACGGGGGGGGGGGAAAGGGGGGAGTCCTTCCACCCAGGAACTTCACTTCCGTTGTCTTTTTAGTAGCAGCAACTCCGTTTTATCTCAACAGCTTCCTGTTCACATGATTTGCCGTCAGCTTCAGCACCATCTTCTCTCCCTCGTCAACCAATAATGAAACTAATCCGATTTCATGTAGCTCCATCCTGCATCCCATCGAGGTCATTTTGATCCCCTGCTTCTCTCCCAGAAGAATCACCTCTCAGACGCCCCTGAGCCAGCAGATCCTGGATCCCCTCTGGCACTTAAAAAATATGACATTGTTGTCACAATAACATGCAGTCCAGAAAAGTTAAAAATTCCAGTAACTACTGAAAAACACGATGGGTTCCTAAGACCAAAACCAAGATGCGGATCAGAATCTGAGCCAGCTCTGAGATCCTCACAGAGACATTTTCTGAATGAAAGTTGCTGGAGTACTACCTTGGGGGGGGGGGGGAGGACTCTTTCCTCCAGTCATTTATTTATTTTATTTATTTTATATCGAATTTATATATCGCCCTTCTCCCAAGGGACTCAGGGCAGTGTACAGCCAGAATAAAAACATCAAGTACAAATGTTAAAATACAATTAAAAGGATATATATCTGTTTGGCTCCAATTAAAAGAATGACAAACCGATTAAAAAACATTAAAAAAAATTGTTAAGCCAGCCCAGCTTGCTGGAAAAAGAAGGTTTTAAGGGCACGGCGGAAGGCACCGAGGTCTTGGATTCTCCTTATCTCTAGGGGCAGCTGACTCCACAGGGTAGGTGCCCCCACAGAGAAGGCCCTCCCACTGGGGGTCACCAGCCTACATTGTTTGGCTGATGGCACGCCGAGGAAGCCCTCTCTGTGGGAGCGCACAGGTCGATGGGAGGCCGTCGGTAGCAGCAGGCGGTCTCTAAGATAACTAGGTCCTATGCCATGGAGTGCTTTAAAGGTGATAACCAACACCTTGAAGCGCACCCGGAAGACCACTGGGAGCCAGTGCAGCTCACGCAGGAGATGTGTTGTGTGGGAGCGCCATGCAGCTCCCGTAACTACCCGCGCGGCTGCATTCTGGACCAGTTGGAGCCTCCGGATGCCCTTCAAGGGGAGCCCCATGGAGGGAGCGTTACAGTAGTCCAGGCGAGAGGTGACGAGGGCATGAGTGACTGTGCACAGGGAATCCCGCTCAAGAAATGGCTGCAACTAGCAGATCAGGCGAACCTGACAAAAAGTCCCCCTGGCTACAGCCGTCAGATGTTCCTCCAAGGACAGCTGCATATCCAGGAGGACTCCCAGATTGCGAGCCCTCTCCGCGGGGGCCAGAGACTCGCCCCCAGTAGTCAGTGATGGAGTCAACTGACTATATCGGGATGCCGGGAACCACAGCCACTCCGTCTTGGAAGGGTTGAGCTTGAGCCTGTTTCTCCCCATCCAGATCCGCACAGCCTCCAGGCACTGGGACATCATCATTTGCATGAATGCTGCTGCCACTAATCTGTGTATCCATGCCAGGATGAATACCAAAGAATGAGAACACTACGGGAGACCCCAGGACAATAATGGACCTGGTAGAAGCTTTATTAGTAAAGCTCTCCCCAAATATACTCCAGGGGTCTGCTCTCAATCTGCCAGGTGAGCCCAAGTGGCAATGAAGGTCTCCAGGATTTGACTTACAAAAGGGGTTGGTTTGTTGGGCAAGTTTTAGAGCCCCTCCATCTCTCTTCCCCCCTCCACCCACAAACCTGCTCAGTTCTGGCATCAGCAAGAAAGGTTAGATAGTAATGAGGGTTGCTTGTCTCCTGGGCAACCAAAGAGGGGAATAACTATCTGACTGAGGTTAGAGCCAAACCTTGGTTATCTCACAAGAGCAAATAGGAAGAGCAGCTTGTCTAACCAACCTCTCCTCTTGATGCGACAGCATTGAAAAATGCAGATTAATCCCCATCAGGTGGTTTGTTTCTGCAAACTCCCCCCCCCCCCCATGATGGCAGGAAAATGATCCCCCCTCCCTCCCACCCCAAGATGCTAAAGAGAGGATAGTTCTGATTCTGGGGTTCCGTTTCTTTTCTCCCTTTGGTTCAGTCAAAGGTTTTCCTGCTCTCCCTCCAAGCACAGCTGCTTCTTTCCACCGTGACTCAAGAAGGCTGCTTATCTCTGGGTTGGGCTCCAGCAAGGCACAAGCTGAGAGACTCACAGGGCTCCTTAAAGCTGCTCAGGCAGGCAGAGGAGGAGGAGGAGGAGGAGTGGGCGAAGCTGGCTTCTCACTTGGCCTGTGCAGACCTGCCGGAGTTTGGGCAGGCAACGCAGAGCGAGAAGCCCGGAGGGAGTTTGCCAGGTTTATGAGAAGCTGGCAAAGAGCGGAGGCAAGAAGAGTTGGTTAAATCAAAGGCCAATGCAGGGGTTTTAGTTTATTTTTGTAAAGTTACTTTTTAGTTGTTTGTTTTATTCGTGGGAGCAGGTCTCACAGCTTCCTTTATTCTTTCGAGGCTTTGTTAATATTACTAAGTTTTAAAGTCAGGCCAAGTGTGGGGGGGGGATGGGTGTGGGGGGGGGCGAGGGAGAAGACCAACTGAGCAACTCCTGCAGTCCTTGGATGTTGTCATGCAGGCTCTACTGCAGCAAGAAAAACATGTTAAAATTGTATAATCCTTGATTCCCAATTAACTTGGCCAATTTGAACAAATTGTAAAAGCATTTAAAACAAGGAAACAACATGAAATTAAAAAGAACCTGAGGGGGACAAGGCTGGGCGAAGGGCCAAGTCCAAGTCCCTTCGAAACACCAGCAGGGCAGGGGTCTTCTGGACCGCAAGGCAACCTTATTCCAGGCGGCAGGGGCTGGGACAGCCGCTTCCAGGCTCATTGATGTTGTTCAACCGAGGAATCTCAGAGCACGCCATCCCTGCCACATCAGATCAGCTGGAGCCGTTAAGGGAGACAGGTGGTTCCTAAACTAACCAGGCCCTACGTGATGTGGGGCTTTATAGTGAATAGCCAACACCATTATCGGTATCATATCTGGAAGCAAAATGACAACCAGTGCAGCTTGCAAAGCAAAGCTGTTATGTGAGCTTACCAAGATGCCTGTGATACTCCATTCTGGACCACTTTCTGGGCAGTCTTCAAGGGCAGCCCCAAGTACAGTGCATTGCAGTAGTCAAGCTGAGAGGTAACCAGCAGGGTATGAATAGTGGTCTGTTGGGGCTGCAGCTTCTAGAGCAGTGATGGTAAACCTTTTTGGCATCAAGTTCCCAAACTGGAATGCATGTGTGGGTGCGCCAGAGATCCAAAGACCAGCTGGCCGATGTGCATGTGCATGCCCACGCTGGCCAGCTGGTCTTTGGGTTTCTGGTGTGCACATGTGTGCCGGCCAGTTGGTCTTTGTGCCGGAATTTCCAGGGCTCCAGCACACGCAAAAATCATCTGGCTGGCATGGATGTGCATGCCGGAAATCAGAAGAACAGCTGGCGACGGCGCACATGTCCAGAGAGAAGGCTCTGTGTGCCACCTCTGGCACGCATACCATAGGTTCGCCATCACAGTCCTATAGATCTCACTTGGCCTGAGACTGTTTTCTCAATCCCAACCCATCTCTATGAGCATCACAGAAAGTGACTGGAACTGAACTGGGAGTCTCTTAGGCAGAATGAAATACATTTTTTTGGATCTGGATGGGGAGAAACAGGCTTCGACTCAACCCTTCCAAGACCGAGTGGCTGTGGCTGCTGGTGTCCCGGTATAACCAGCTGGTGCCATCGCTGGTTATTGGGGGCGAATCACTGGTCCCCACGGAAAGGGTGCGCAACTTAGGCGTCCTCCTGGACTCACGGCTGTCTTTAGAACAGCATACGACGGCCGTGGCCAGGGGGGCTTTCTATCAGGCTCGCCTGATACGCCAGTTGCGCCCCTTTCTAGATCGGGACTCCTTATGCACAGTCACTCAAGCACTCGTCACTTCTCGTCTGGACTATTGTAACACTCTCTACGTGGGGCTCCCCTTGGGGTACACCCGGAGGCTCCAACTGGTGCAGAATGCAGCCGCGCGGGGGATTTTGGGAGCGACGGGGCGCTCCCATGTGACGCCTCTCCTGCATGAGCTGCATTGGCTCCCGGTGGACTTTCGGGTGCGCTTCAAGGTGTTGGTGACCACCTTTAAAGCGCTCCATGGCTTAGGGCCGGGGTACTTATGGGACCACCTTCTGCCACCAATTGCCTCCCACCGGCTAGTTCACTCCCACAGAGAGGGCCTCCTCAGGGTGCCATCGGCCAGACAATGTCGGCTGGCGACCCCCAGGGGGAGAGCCTTCTCTGTGGTGGCGCCTACCCTCTGGAACGACCTCCCCCCAGAGATACGAGTGATCCCAGACCTCCGGACTTTTCGTCGGGCCCTTAAAACCATCTTTTTCAGTTAGCTGGCCTGGCCTGACCCCATACTGGTTTTAAAGTCTTTGTTATTGATTTTTAACTTAAATTGGGCCAAATTTATTTAGATCATTTAAAATTGTTTTAACTTTTGTATTTGTGCTTTTAGTTGGCTGTTCACCGCCCTGAGTCCGAAAGGAGAAGGGCGGTATAGAAATTTAATAAATAATAATAATAAAAAAATAATAATTTAGATTCTTTTTGCCTTCCCTCTGGGGACTCAGCTTGCAAGCATCTATTCCACCTGCTCTCTTCACAGCAAAATCCCCACAACGCTGGGTGGACTAAAGAGGATCTGGGTCAGTCACTGCCTAGGACTGCTTGGGCCCCAATCCACCCCTTTCCCCATTGTACCACCTTCATCTTCACTGAAAAGGGAAAAAAGGAGCGTCTTTATGAGAAACTGGCAACCTCCTAGAACTTGGGAACAGAGTGGCACTGTTAGGTTTTCACAAAGTCTGTTGTGGCTGACAGCAGCTGGCAACGCCCAGGTTATTTTTAGTTTTTTTAAAAATAGATTTTGACAAAATGAATTGAGGCAAATTTTGGATGGAAAGAAGAACCAAGGATCTTCTATGAGGTTGCGGATTGCAGGGGATTGTGGCCATGTTGAATCCTCTCAAACTGACCACTGCAAGACAAAGTCCAGTTTTATTTCTGCTGGACCTTTTGAATTACCTACTGATTCTGGAAACCATCTTTTGCAGAACTTTGTATTACAGATGTTTGATGTCCTCCCTCCCCCCGGGGCTGCGATCCTTCCTTTAGCAAACATCCCCTCCACCTCCTCTCTGGAGTCTTGCGTTCCCTTTGCAGAGGACTCTGCTGGGTGGGCTTGAGCTCTCAAGATGGCAAAAGGAGTTTGGCAAACAGAACTAAGTCCAGGAAGGCTTTTGTTGGGCATTTGGAAGTTACAGATAATGGGACATAAGAGGGATCGGCTACCTATTCTGATTTTTAGCTATTCTGGGGCACAGCTGCAATTGCTAATGTAGCATCACTGCAACAAAGATAGTGCAAGCTTTTGCCAGAACTCCATCAGGAGCTGCCGAGAGTGGCTATCACCTGGATGCTGGTATAGTTTACAGGGCTGTCCCTTCCCACCCAAGTGAAGAAGTACTGAGCGCAGCCCTTTCCAGACCACCCATTTAGAGAGGGTGTCCCCCCTCCTGGTTGCTGGGCTCTCAACCTGCTTAACCAGGTTGGGCTTTTTCCAGGGACAGATGTTGAAGGGCACTTTCACCTGCTATCGGAAGCTCTGCCTTTGGCTTCAGACACCCCCCCCTGGTGTTTTGAACCCAGCTGTTCTGCTCCATATTGTGTGCACAAACGATGGCAGGGGACGATCCTGGGGCCAGCTTGATGGGCAGCACGGAAGGGGAAGCTCTCCTGAAGGGGGTGAGGGACTGGTGTCCCTTGCCTGCCAAGAGCCCTTCCTGACTCCATGTCTGAGCCCCGGCACTTGACCCGAGTGCTGGTAAGGCAGGGAGGAGGAGGGCAGCAGGAGGGAGAGGAGTGTGCCCTGAAAAGAGAGGCCTGGCACTCCTGTGCCCCTGAGCTCCCCTGCTGGGCGACCCTTCTGTTCTCTTTCACTCCCAGCCTCAATGACCTTGTTTTAAAAGAGATGCAATGTTTATAAGTGATGTTGAAATGAACATGCCATAAAGCTGAAGAAAGGCTCACGGTCCGGTGTTTTTAGAAGTGCAATGTGAACTGAATACCTTTCTTTCAAACTTGTCCTCACTCTTTTGAGAAAGCTTGAAAAAAAGGTTTTCTCAGAATGGCCCAGCATTAGGAACATGCTGGCTGATTAGTGATAACTGGCAGAAAGTGTTGCGAAGGATAAATTCACCAAACACCAAAAGGATAACAAGAGAATGATGAGTTCAAGTCCTGCTTTAGGCATGAAAGCTGGCGGGTGCCTTTGGGCCAGTCATCCTCTCTCAGCCCAACCCACCTCATAGGGTTGTTGTGGGGAAAAGAAGAGGATGAAGGTGTGTTGAATATGTTTACCAACTTGAATAAAAATAAAAAGGCAAGAAACAAACAAACCAATAAACACATTTTGTGAACATGGCTTATAAAATGCTTATCTCACTATATATGTTTGTAGATTTATTTATGAAGCATTCATATAATATTGACAATTAAAAGCCCTTGAGAAATTAGATTTATATACTACTTTATAGTTCTTTACAGCACTCTCTGAGCAGTTTACATTTGTCAGCATATGGCCCCCAACAACCGGGGTCCTCATTTTACTGACCTCAGAAAGATGGAAGGCTGAGTCAACCTTGAGCCTGTCAGGATTGAACTCCTGGCAGTGGGCAAAGTCAGCCTGCAATACTGCATTCTAACCACTCACCAGCATGGCTCTTATATGAATAGGTAATTAAATGGATAAAAATCAAAAATCAAACAGCACAGCGAATAATTTTAATTTGGAATTCAGAGTATGGAGATGCCCACCTGCTTTAAAAGGAGGAAAAGCAACTAGATGTCAGAGCTCAGTCAGAATGGACGCCTATTGGAGCTGACCTAGAAACCAGGAGACTGGCAGGTCTAGTCCTGCCTATCAAGCCTGAAAGCAGGCCAGGTGACTTTGGGCCTATCACTCTCTCTCTCTCAGCCAAACCCACCTCACAGGATTGCTGTTGTGGGGAAAATAGGAGGAGGAAATATGTCCGCTGCCTTGAGTTACTTATAAGGTAATAAAGGCAGGATAAAAAGCAAGTCAAAGCAGTTCCCAGCAAAGCTGGCTGGGAAATTCTGGGAACTGAAGTCCACTTAAATGATCGGACACTTGCTGCCCAGTGTGTTCTGCACAGGACCGAAGGACGATGGTGAAGTCCAACTATCTTAAAAGTTGCCAAGGTTGAGAAACATTGTGCCAGTCCATCAACGGATACATTGTTTTAGGAGAAAAAAAGCTTCAATCAAAAATCTAGGGAGGTTGTATGGAAGGATTCTCTATATAATTATGGTCCTAGTCACAAGACTAGGCTGGATAAGGGAGTCGAGAGACAGGTCTGTCCAGAGGGGGCCTCGGGCTGTGAACCGGCCCCTGGGCTACTAACTGGCCATTGAGGAAGACGTCCCAAGACTCAGCTGTTGGGTAAATGGTCTTCTCCTCTGTCCCAGACTTCGGAGGGGCTGCCAAGGAGGCTCCTTTCCATTGGTGAAATTCAATTTTTTTTACTACCAGTTCTGTGGGCTTGGCTTGGTGGGTGTGGCAGGGGAAGGATACTGCAAAATCTCCATTCCCACTCCACTCTGAGGCCAGCCAGAGGTGGTATTTGCCAGTTTTCCAATCTACTCAAAATTTCCGTCTCCGGTTCTCCAGAACCTGTCGGAAGCTGCTGGATTTCACCCCTGCTCCCTTTGCCCAACATTCCAGGAGTCAGGAAGATGGCAAGTGCCCACCAGCTTTTTGTAACCATCCTAATAAATTACTCGATTGTTGGAAGTCACCTTGAGTGTCGGTGTATGTAGAGAAAAAGGAGCATATATTCAGGTTCAATTGTGCAATCTGCAAGCAAACTTCTGGGCAGTTTGGGTCCTGAGTGGCAGGACAGGAGACCAGCATGAAAGGAATCCTCCTTCTGCATTTACCCAATACGGCACCTCGGAGCAAGGCCAAAGGGCCAGCAGCACCGACTTCGGGCAACAGTGCCAAGGGAAGCCCCGCTGCTTGAAAGGCCCAAGCCGGGTGGCTGGGCTGCTGATCTGGGGCTGGCACGAGGCCGGGGGAGGGGGGGAAGAGCCGCTCTTGGCCGCCCACCGGCAGAAAACGCCAGAGCGAAAGCGGCGCGTCTCCAGCTCAGCCCAAAGCCCGCCGGCCGCGCCAGATGCTCCCGGGCGTTGCCTTCTCGGGCCGGGCGCGATGCTTGGGCCGTCCGGAGCGCTCGCCGAGCCCCCCCGCGGACTGGTACTCGCTCTCGCCGGGCGCGCGCCGGGCAGCCTTCGCAGAGGATGCCGAGGCGGGGAAGCCCCGAGGCGGGGAGGGCGCGAGGCCCGCCCGGGAAGGGCGGGAGAGCGGCAGGAGCGTCGGGGCGGGGGCTCCAGAGCGCCGGCCCCGAATAAAGGCGGCGCGCTTGGCCGAGGCTCTTAGCCTGCCGACGAGCCACTCCCGCCGCCCAGCGCAGCTCCCAGCCGAGACGCCCGCAGCCCCTGGACGCCCAGCTCGCCGGCACCATGCCGAAAACGGTATGGGGGGGGGTGGTAGGGGAGGCCGGGGGCGCCCCTTCTCTGCCTGCGTCGCATCACGGCTGTCCGGAGTTTCGCGGAGCGGAAGGGCGTCTCCCGAGGGGGGGCGGGGAGGGAGCGCCGGGGGCGCCCGCGGGGGTCTCCCGTCCTACCGGCCGCGGACTTTTTTGCACCGGGAGGGCGGCCGGAATGGGGGCGTCGTTCGCGGGAAGGGGCCCAGGCCGGGGCGGCGGCCCCCCGCACACGCGCTCGCCGCTTCCGCCCACGGCCGCTCGGGGGGTGCTGAGCCCCTCGGCCTCGGAGCGAGCCGGGACCGTCCCTGGCGGCGCTACCGGCAGCCTCACCCGCTGCGCCAGGCCGGCCCCGCCCGAGGAGAGCGCTTGGCGCGGCGGAAACTCCCGCGGGAGGCCCGGCGGTGGGGGCCGAGGCAGCGATGAGCGGGAGTCGGGGAGCCGGTCGGAGGCATCTCGTGGCACCCGGGTCGGAGCGCCGGGCTGCCGTCGGGCGGGAAGGAGCCCAGGGAGGGGCGGTGGGCGCGGCAGCTTTCCCGCAGGGCCGCCCGCTTTCCTCCTCGGGGGCCGCGCGGGTGTCTCGCAGCGGCCGGGCCGGATGCCCGTGTTCGCCCGTGGGAAAGCGGGCCTCGGTCCGGCCGGGTGGAAAGGGCGAGGCGGCCCAGCCCCTCCGGACCCCGCTCCCGGCCGGCCTCCCCCTAGATTTTCGGGCGGGCCGGCGGAGGCGGAAGGCCCCGCGGAGCATCGCCGGTTGCGCTGCGGCTAGCAGGAGGATGCCGCGACTGCCGAGAGGCGGAGGAGGGCAGAGGCCGCCCGGGCCCGCCCGTAGCTTTCCCGCTCCTAAGGCGGAGGGGCGGCGGCTCCGGCCGAGAGTTTGAGCGAGGGCTACTTTCCCCCGAGTGGCCATTTGCCCACGTGAGGCCCAGGGGCGGCCCCGCTGGAGAGGCAGCCGAGGAGGCGCTTCTGCGGGCTCGCCCTCCTGCTCCCCTCGCCCGTCGAGTAAGAGACTCCCGGTTCCTTTAGGGCGCCGATGGCCGGTCCGGGCCTGCCGCTGTTGCTCAGTGCTGGGACCGAGCGGCGGCCGGGAGGGACCGTTTGAGACGGCGGGTTTCTTATGAAGAAAAGCTTCCGTTTCCCTTGAGGGGCCTCCATGGACTGCGTAACTCAACGTTTCTCAAGCTTGGCAACTTTAAGCTGTAGGGACTTCAACTCCCAGAATTCCCCAGCCAGCAGGACCTGCCCGCCGTAGTGTCTGGCCGGCATAATCGGAGGCCTTGGGTGCCTTTCTTTGCATTGTATTGTACTCAGTAGCTTTCAGTAGCTCAAACCTTTCTCCCGTAACCGTTGCCTGGGTGGGGAAAGGCGGATCGACTCTCCGGGCATAGCCAGAGGCCTCGGCCTCCAGAACCTCCTTGGCCTGGACTCCGGAGACCCCAGGGATGGAAGACGGGCCTTCTTCCTGCCAGGCCTGAGGGTTTCCCGACTCCTCGTGCACAAGGGCCCCGTGGGAAGAGTTGCAAGGCCAGCATCTTGTTCCGAACAGTATCGGATTCTTTGGAAATCCAGAAAGCCGAGCAAGAAAGGGGACGGTCCTCCTTTATTGCAGAGAAGGGAAAGCTGCGCTTACTCTCAGTAGTAGCAATGGTCGGTCTAAGGGGAGGGGTCATTTTCCCAAGAGGCCAACATGACAAGCTCGGACTGTTGAGGAGGGCTGAACCAATACAACTGAAGGGGTGTAGGCGTCCACCCACATGCGTAAATTGAAAACTAGTTGCCTTCAAAAAAAAAGAAGCAACATAGTTGCATTGCGTGAGTAGTATACACTTATTTACATTCGATTTCTAATTTCCACGTGATCTGACAGCCAAAGGGTCAGATGTCGGCCTGGGGCTGTACAAGGCCCTGGTCTGGTCTAAGGGATCTGCAGTCCAGTATTGTGGACATCCCAAGTCTGAAATGGAAGCAATTCCCTCGAAGCACTGCGGGTTTTGTCCCGATGTGTCAGCCTTACCAGATCAACCAAACAGGGAACATAACCAGATAAGATTAATTCTGCTTCATGGCAGAGCTACATTAACAGAATTTGGAAATACAATTCTGCAGCCTGAGATCTTGGGGAGGGTTCCTTCTAAGTCTCTTGCCCCACCCACCCACAGGTTGTGCCCTCTTATCTGGCCACTCCTGGGCAACATCTCTTTGCCCCTGTTCCCCAAAGCCATTCTGACATACCATTGCAAGATGTGAACACCGGGGACTCGGATGCTGAACAAGAATTGTAGTTGGATCCCTATGGAAAGTTAGAGGCCGGGGAGGCGGCTGAGGGACGGGTTCCAGTTTCAGGGACCCAGGCGCTACTTCCAGGGTAAGGAAACTTGTGGCTGGAGAGCTTTGCACTTTTGAGAAATGTGCCTGGTTCCCTGTGGCTGCTCATGAGAGTGGCTGCTGTGCGGCGGCAGCTGTTTACAAACTGGTCCTTTACCAGACGGCAGCCGTGCTTGAGAGATGCTCTGTGCCATCCCTTCTGGGATGCTGTCGCTCACCTGCCTTACCTGCATCTTTGCATGGGATTGGTTGGCACTCTCCCAAGTGAAGCCATGTTTATTTTTGAAGAATGCCAAAGGGACTGCTGCCCTTGGAGGCTGGACTATTAACTTGTGTTGTTTTGTAATATTCTTTAAGTTAAAAATAAGTCAGATGGTGCAGAGAGATTTAGGCCTGCAGGAGAACCTGTTGATGCCAAGCAGGAGCAAGGCAGAGCTCACAGCTACATTTGGGGGTGCACGGCATGGGGAGCAGCGGCTCATGTCTCTGGAGACCGGAGGCGTGTGCCTGGGGCATCTGGTCTTGGGGGGGGGGGCTGATGGGAGCTCCACGATTTGCTAATCGCATTTGTGGTTGGCCTGGTTTTGCTGCCTTACGTTGGAACAGGGCCAATACCTTGTATTCTTCCTTGTGTCTTTCAAAATGGAATTTCAGAGTTTTCCCCTTGATCGCTGAAATATACATAGCTGACATGAGCTGTAATAAGCTATATCTTTCTGACTACTGGCTTTGGAAGAAGAGTTTTGAACTGAAATCATTGCAGATTCACTGTGCCAAGAACATGTTAGTTTGGAGCTGGAAAATGAGCTCAGAGTTGCTGCAGAGCCTTGTCTGAGCTTGACTGGAATGGCTTCCACGGCTAAGGAAGGTGAGGTGTGCTAAATGTGGAGCATGTCAAGTCTGTACTTGACTTCCTTTTGGGGAAAAACAGGAAGATTTTAGGAGAAAAGATTCCCAAGAGAAAAGAAGGGACAATAATCTTGGCTTATTTTCTAGCTGAAAACTTTTAAAGAGCAAAATAGGGGACTCGTTTGATTAGCTCACAACAGGAGAATGTTTTTCAAAGTGGCATGGATGGGGGTGGGGGAAATGCAACGCACAGCTTCCTTAAAATACTAAGGGTATTGTGAGTGGATCCCCCCTCCCCCCCACTGCTGGCGAAAGATCAGTTTGATTCTCTAACTCCTTGTTCCTCGGGCTGTACAATCGCTTCTTTAAAGAGATGGGCATCTGATACTGGAGTGGTGTAACCTTTGAAATGAGATGGACCTGCAGCTTTCCTTTCTTCAGTTTTCTTTCTTTTTTTTTTTTAAAGCCCTGCCATTTTTAGAAAGAAAAACCAAATGGCTGCTTTGTTCCTAGGCAGGAGGGCTTTTTTTTTTTTGACACGCCAGGCTAGCACCCACTGTGGGGTTTGAAGACCTTCTCTTGAGAAGGCGGATGTCGTAACAAGCCCCCCTCCCCTCTCTTCCTGTTCCCTTCGGAGGCCGCCTCCCTTCTGCGCCTCCTCCCCCTCCCCCCCCCACGCCTGGGGCCACCAGCAACCAATCCGCATTTTCAGCCCTTTGCAGTCAGCTGTGATGCCACAGCTTGAAGGGGACTCTGGGGAACAAATCCATGAGGCTGTATTCAGCCTTCCGAACCAAATTCCTAGCTGGAGTCCTTTGGGCAGAGGTCACCTGCAGCCGTGCCTTCTGGGCACCACTTATGGCCAGAGTAAACCTGTACTAGTTGCCAGGTGAACTCCTGGAGGCTGATTTCCTCAGATTCCCACAGCGCCTGGGTCAGTTGCCCTTGCTTCCAGCGATCATGGACAGAAACTGTTTTGTCTGATCTGATTTCATATTGAACAAGTAAAACAAAGCCAGAATTCCTGGGATCTATTAGTGCAGAGTTTCTCAACTTGGAGAAGAGGGGGCTTCAACTCCCAGAATTCCCCAGCCGGCCAGGAAGCCATGGGAGTTGAAGTCTACACATCTTAAAGTTGCCAGAGTTGAGAAACTCTGTCTTTGCCTTTGCAATTACTGGAAATGATAAACTAAGAATGCAAACTTAACTTCTTAAGACGAAAGAATGTCTTCAGTGAGCCCGAGTAGCTCTCTTGTTTGAAGTGTGCCAGAATTGCCCGGATGGTCTGAGAAGTGTCCCTTTTCCCAGGCAGAAATCTGTACTTGGGTGTTCATTTATTTTTTATGTTATTCAATTTCCAGAGCTGCCTATTTCAGATGCAAGATTAAGTCTTAGATTTTTTAATCTTTTTAATCCCACCTTTATTATGTTTATAAATAATCCAAGGCAGGAAACCTATCTAATACTCCTCCTTCCTCCTAGTTTCTTCACAACAACCCTGTGAGGTGGGCTGGACCGAGAGGGAGTGAGTGACTGACTGGCACAAAGGGGGTCCTGCTCCAATAGAAACCCTGAGTGTGGTTAATTCAAATTAATTCGAATTAATTTGTTTATGTGATTCTTCATTTAATAATCCCTTTTTGTTGCATTAAAGTTACATTGTGGGAAGAGTTTATAGGTCTGAGGGCCATCCAGAGCCTCCACCACCCTCAGGGTGTTCGTAAGGCTCCTCTCGCAATCTGAAGGAGTTGGTGACTCATGGCTCTTATCTTCTCCTGGGAGATTACAGCAGGAATGTGCAACTTCTTTCCAATCCTGTGTGGAGCCACATTCCTGGTCCTGCCCTATCTGACCTGCAAATCACAGAAATGAGCCCTTGATGGCTGTTAAAGCTCCCCGTTTCTTGTAGGACTTTGCTGCCCTCTCATGGCTGCCTGGATTTTTGCAGCCCAGATCTGTTTGCCCAACATAATCTAGATAGAAAGTGGGCAGGGCCAAAATGAAGCTGTGGTCAGAAATAAAACTAATTTAATAGAAAATGAAATTAAAATATTTATTATGCCAGTACTTTGATTGCTGCTTGTGTGTTTAATAACTTGCCACTTGTACTAGAATAGAAATTACAAGTTGGCAGTAGTCGTGCTGGTTATTTCCATGCCTCTGGTTTGCATTCAGTAAGTTTGTTTGATTTCTGTAATGGTCAGATAACATCTAAGGGTGAAGCGGTCTTGTGATACGATATCTTCATTTTGTCTCATAACAGCAAAATCCAGAGCTTTGGTGGTGGAACAGGTAAACTACCTTTCCTAAAACTTGGTGCCTTCAACATTTGCGAACAACCTTCAGAATTAAGTCTTTGAAAAAGTTCTCCTGACCTCAAAATAGACCTATTTTTGTTGTCAGGGATTCATCACAATTCCAGAGTTGTCTTCTGAGCAGAGCAGAGGTGTGGTGTTCCTGAACAGCTTTGTAGAAGGTAGCATTTTAGTGCTTTCCAGCTCCGTAGTGAATGGCTAGAGAAAGCAGCCATGCCTGAAGTCCCTTTATTGTCACCGTCCCCTGCCAGGCATTCTCCAGATGCATGGAGGATACTTGTCCCAAAGGTGCTTTTTCAAAAGTCAGCTGGACTTTTTCGTTTTTCATTGAAGACATTTCACTTCTCATCCAAAAAACATCTGAAGAACTGAAGAACTTTCTTGGATGAGAAGTGAAACACCTTCAAGGAAAAACAAAGTCCAGCTGCCTTTTGAAAAAGCACCTTTGGGAACAATCATAACCTGGATGATTGAGAATCTCCATGGACGTTGAAGATATTTGTACCTGATTTACATCTGTGTATATTTGCATGTTGAATACTTTCATAAACATTATCAGGGCTACTAATAGGGGAGCAAAACCCATGGAAGCAAAAGGATTTTGGTATGTCTTTCTAGGCTTAAAGAATAAAAGGATTCTGTCATCTTTGTGACTTGATTTTTATTTTTAAAGCAATGCTTAGTTAAATTTTAAGGTTAGTTGCTCTACGGTTCTTTTTAGGTTAGGATAATTTTTTTAAAAAAAATTGGAAGTAGACTTTGTTCCTTATTGCTTAAAAGAGCCAAGTTATCAGACCATAACTTAAAAACTTTGAATTAGCCCAGTAAAATAAGGAGTCCTTCATATCAAAGTTTGACTGCTGGAATTGCATGACTCCTGGAATTATTGACCAAGCGCAAATATTTCATTCTTGGCCAGGGAGATCAAAGTTGGTGAAGACTTCTTGAGAAATGTATCCTGGTTATATCTAGAGTGATCTGGTCCATTTCAGCTTCCCTGCTTTTGGTCAGGATGTGGGACCGAGGCTCCTGACTTACGCCAGGAAGATGGGAGCGTGGCTCTGTTACTCTAAAGCCCTCCCCCCTCGCAGTGGTTGATTGCTTATTACAGGGCCAGTGAGTGGAAGGGGCTGATTTCCTTGCTTGTCAGCATGACCATTAGCCTGGGGTGCCTTGTGGGGCCCTTCTTTGCCAGCAATGCAAAAGAAATCAGCTGTGAGTTTTGCTGTGAGTTTTCACCAGTATTTCAGTAATGGTAGTTTTATTGCTTCTTGTCATTAACCCCAAGCAAATTGGCCTCAGATGTTGCTTCAGTTCAGTAGTATCTGGGATGAGGGTGAACAAGCTGAAATTAAAGCCAGGCAAGCCAGGAATTCAAATTTCTGCAAGGAAATCTGTCTCAGGGCTGGAATTTAGCGCAACTCCTCTGGAAGTATTCTTGAAGGGGGAGGGCGGGGGGCTTCCTAGCAGTGCCCCATGGCAGTTTTTAGATGAAACCTTGGGGAGCACATTTACAGAACTTGGCAAGAGTCATCCATGCCTTTGTTGAATTGCAGTTGGGCTGCTCCAGTACATTTATGCATGAAAAGTACCCAAGAAAGCTCCTAGCCATGAATGGAATCACAATCATCTCATGCCCACACAGATGATGTAGGTTGGTGCTGGTCACCGCTTGTTTTCTGGGCTCAATTCAGTGTTAGACTCTTCCTTGAAAGTAGCACAGGCCATCTTGTTTGCCAGCAAAACCCTCTGTGTGTTTGTGTGTGTGTGTGTGTGTGTGTGTGCGCGCACGCACGCAAGGGGCTCTCCGAGGGGTCAAGCTTCTGTTCAAAAAAGTGAACAAATATTCAGGATGGCTTGTTTTTAAGACTTTGGAAGAGTGTTCTATACCTTGCAGTGTTGGAAATGCTTAGGAATTGATGTGCTTTGCCTTTTAAAATGCTACAGTGCTCCATGGGTTGTGGTTATAAAGCTGGTATGGGCAGATCATCTTCCCTTTTAAGGGAAAAAAGTGAGTAATTATGGCAAAAAGGAATATATGAACTGTTCTGTCTGCTGCCTTTCATATTCTACTATTTCATGTCTTGGAAGCATTTTACTAGCTGCTGCCAGAAACAAGATGTTCCTTTTATTTATGCCAGTTTTATTACATTTTTACTAAAGACCTGCTCTTTTTTATGCTTCCTCCACTAATTTGCTAAGCTTTCTGTTGTTACTATGATTTCCAAGAAAAAAACGGGGAAAAGGAGATGGAAAAGGACCTTCATTAGATTCTCCAAAGGTCACTTTCCTATAATTAAATTCAACTTTGGAGGACCTCAGCGAACGTCCTTTCCCATCTTCTTCTTCTTCTTTTCCCTGTTCATTTTTTTACAAATGATTTGCACATGGAAGGAAGAACTTTCTCCATTTCTGATTTTTCTCGAAGAGAGCTAGGACTTCCTTGCTTGCTAGGCCTCTTGAATTCTCATGCAACCACTTCACCGGTGTCCTTCCCTGGCAGGATATTGCCCACAGTGCGACGAGGGGGGTTTCCTCTTTTATTTTAACACCAAGAGCCGCTTGGTTTTTATTTGAAAGGATTTCTGCTCTTTGTGTTTGTTACTTAACATGGCTCCCTTGGGATGGTGAAGGTCTCTGTGTCGTTGTGCCCTCTCGATGATTTCCCCCACAAATGGCATGAAACACAGTGCTCCCCCCCTCCCCTCTCCAAAATGGGTTTGGAGCTCCTCGAGTCCCTCCAAAAATTGCTGCAGTCATGCAGTTTTCACCATAAGAAGGGGAAATTGCTAAATAAATGGAAAGTGATCAAGTTTACTTCCGTTCAGTTGTGTCCGATCTCAGAGGCTGCCCGGACAAGTCCTTGCAGATTTTTTGGCAAGATTTTTCAAAAGTGGTTTGCCATTGCTTGCTTTCCAGGGCTGAGACAAAGGGACTGGCCCAAGTTCACCCACCTGGCTTTGTGCCAAATATGGGACTAGAACGTACAGTCTTCTGGCTTTTAGCCGTGTGCCAAAATTACTACACCAAACTGGCTTTTAATTGACTTATTGCTTAATTTACTTACAGCATATTTAAATCAGATTTAGTTTCTTTTTCTGTTCTTTGGAGTCCAGCCTTCCAGCAGCTTCCTCAGAGGCTAAGAAACGACCCTTCGCTTCAATATCTAGACTGAAGAGATGGGCCGATTCTTCGAATTGCTCTGCCCTGGAGGGAGGGTCTTCCTCGTCCCTTGTGAGTTGACCTGCAACCAAAGGATGGATGGGCTCCAGTAGCCCCGCTGGGATCCCTGGGCTCTGACCTGGGCGCAAGGGATCTGCCAGGGATCTGCTCCAGGCTCAGTCTGCACCCCACACCCCACTGGTCCCATTGATTTGTCCCATTGAATCAAAGATACAAAACTTTGGATAGAATCCAGAATTTCAACATTCGCCAGTTCCCTGAAGTTGGCCTCTGAATGAAATTGGACTGAAACTAACCGTTAAGAGAGATTGTTACTGTTTTTTAGAAGCTCTGATTGCTTATTACCTCAATTTACATGGCCACCCCTCTCAAATTCATGACCAGCCATGGCGACCAAGGCAACACTGGGGCTGGGGAAGGAAGGGGTCTGCTGGACGGGCGGGAGCAAGACCAAGACTGCCCCCTTCAAGGTCAGGCTGGTGGGGGCAACCCTGTACTGCCCAAGCGGCACCTGTGCCTTAAGGGCTGGGGGAGGGGGGAGGCCTGAAGATTGTGAGGGCAGGATTGATACCCCCCCTTTTTTGTGGGGTATTTGCAGGATTTTGTTTTGGCTAATGAAATACAATTGCTTATTTTAGAACATGGGGTTTTCGAGGGGACTTTCCATCCCAAATTCTGCAAGTTGGGATGGTGATATTTAGGGAACGGGTCACAAAAAAAGAAGAGGAAAAAATTCGAGCGGCCCACCCTTCAAAGAAGTGCTTGCTCTTTGAAGGGCAAAGCGATTTAAGCAGAACGCAATATAAAATATTAACCCATCTATTAAAAATGGCAGATCAAACACCTCCTAAATATCTTGGCGCAACCCTCTTTGTTTACAGCCTGTTAATAAATGCTGGCTTAGAGGCCTCTTCTCTCCTTTGCCAGGTGCCGCTGGCTGCCTGCCTTGGTCTTGGTTGCTTTTGTGGCCTCCAGAGAGTTGGGGAGGAAGAGAGTGCAGAAAAAGCTGCTGCAGGGAATGGAAGGGCTTGTGGCAAAATGCGGCCAAAGGACGTTCACCACAGTTACACCAGGTTGTCTCGCTCGCCAGCTGGAAAAGTGGGCTGTGTGTCTTTGTGGCGCAAAGGCATTTCTCCCCAAGTGGAGCTTGAAGGTCCTAGGGCCGTGATGGCGAACCTATGGCACGGGTGCCACAGGTGGCACGCGGAGCCATATTGCTGGGCATGCAAGCTCAGCTCTGGCACACATGCGTGCACCAGCCAACTGATTTTCGGGCCTTCTGGGCCCACCAAAAGTCAGGAAACACACTGTTTCTGGCCTCCGGAAGGCCTCTGGGAGGGGTGGGGAAAGCCGTTTTTTCCTCCCCAGGCTCCTAGAAAGGCTCTGGAGCCTGGGGAGAGCAAAAAACGGGCCTACCAGACCCACGGTGCCATCATGTGCCAAAAGCAGGGGGAGCACAGGGGGACGGGGCGTATAGAATTATGGGTGTGGGCACGCGTGCATGTGACCCCACCGCGCTCACCCCGCTTTTGGCACGCGATGGCAAAAAGGTTAGCCATCACTGTCCTAGGGAATGTATGGCACATTGTGAAGTGTCTGCCTTTACTGCAGCCGCCTTACTTATTCCTTCAGGTTTTCCTTGCAGAGTGGTCAAAGTACCTAGAAATCCATGGAAGAAGTACAAAAGCAGGCAAATAAAAGTTGAGATGGTCAGAACTACATTTAGTAAGCAAACGGCTGGTGTTGTTAATGAGCTCCAAGTGGGGAAAAAGACACTGGAAACATGGAGACTGCTTGGAAAGATGGTTTAATGGTGGACAGGATCCCATGGTTTGAGTTCCTGAACAGAAAAAAGGGGCGAGACACAGTGAGTCCCCTGGTTTTATGCCCTCTCTGGCTTTGAACTTCCTGGGGCCCAGAAAGAGTATCCCGATTGGTTGTCAGACTCCCAGGGGATGGGGGTCTTAGCTAGCCTTGCTGGCTGATGTAATCTTCCCAGGGTGCCACGTGGTGAGTTTCTATTGCTAGATGGGTCCTATTGTGTTGCAGATGATGGTCCATTGATAAAGATTGAGTTTCTGCTTCTGGCCCGTTGACAAAGGGTGGGGGCAAGAAGATGGGAGCTGCTTCGTCTTTAAAACATGCTGCTCCATTTCTCATCCAGGGAAACATAATGCCTTTTTAATATTTCCCAAAGTATTTCATTCCTCTGGGAAAGGGGTGGGTGCTAACTTCCTACACCTGCTTTGAAAGGAATTTCAATAGCAAATGCTTTATCTGGTGGAACAAGAGCTGGTGGGGAAGAGGCAAGGAATTTTTCTACCTGGCACTAGATAGGACTGACTAGGGAGTTGGAGAGAGAGGCTGAAAAGCAGCAAATTCTGAGCACTGAATAGCTTGAACTGGCAGGATGGGGGAGGCTGGCAACATGCTTGGGAACTCGAAGCTGAACTGCGTGGACCCACCAGCTATTTCCAAATTGCTGAGAGTAGCAAAACCGTCTTTAGCTGTCATATCTAGCAGCATTCAAAACCTTCCTTTTTTTTTTTAAAGTTGAAGTTCAATTTTTTCAGTGAAGCCTTGCTCACAACATCCTGCAGTGCTGTGGTAGTTCACAAGGCTGCCTTCATAGTTCCTTGCGGGGACCAGGCTAATATGCCACGAGGGCTCTTTTGCTGGGTGGAGTCAAAAAAGTCAAGATGGCAGCCGTGACGCATGTTAAAAAGGGGTGGGGCTTCAATCAAGGGGTTGTGGCTGCCAGGGCAGAGCGCGGCCTTCCTGTCCCTGGGAGATCTTTTTCTCGGAGGAGGCTGGTTAGCTTGCTTGATTCAGTTGAGATTGAAAGTATTTGTCCCACTTTGTGCCATATACTTATTTGGAGATAAACTCAGTTTAAAAAAAAAAGTAGGATGGTCCCCTCATATCTATATAATGACAATTGATAGGTTTTGTGGGCAACCCTGAATCAATTTTGGATGGATTCCAAAACCGGAATGTCCCCGTCTGGATGGTGGATTAGGGTTAGGCTTACTCAATTGCTTGTTTCCACGCCGTGGGTGCCTGTGTTAATTTTTGCGCCTGAGGTTGGCGGAGGTTTCCAATTGGCACGCTTGGCGTTTGATCCAGATGGTGGGAAGGGCCGTGCTGTAGAATCTGGGTCCTTGAATGGAGCGGATAACAAAGGGTTCATTCCAACTTGGAATAATGGCAACGTGGGATTTAGCGCTTTCTGGGCAGCTGAAAGTTTTGAGTCTTTCTCTTCCCGAGAACGCGGCCAGCTTGAATCTGCCGGGATAAATTCTGCGAAGGAAGGTCGGTGCCCCCCGAAAGCCCCTTCTGCCGGCCTTGCTCTGCCATTCTCCGCAGCCCCAGGAAGGCCAAAGGGAGCGGAGCGTCGCCCCCTCCCCGTCCGGGGCCAGGAAAGGCAGCGCCCTGCGGCGTCCCGCGAGCCCCCCGCCCGCCGCGCCTCTGCTCCTCCGGGCGCCGCAGCCTCCCTGGCCCCGCGCCAGCCTCGCAGGAAAGGAAGGGTGACTCAACGCTTCCTCCGGATGACGTCACCGCGGGCCCTTCCCGGCCGGTGCGGCTCCGAGAGCGCCTTATTTGGCCGCGCAGCTGCCGGCCCTGCCCGCCCGCCCGCTCCGCGCTTCGGGGAGGCGGCCTCTCCGGGCTGGATGCGGGCTCGGCACTGCCGGCCGCCCTGCAAGGCCGGCGGCTGCTCCCCGGGACGGCCCCGCAAAGAAGCCCTGGTTGCGGGTTGCGTGTATCCTCTGCAGCCGCGGCTTGAGGCTGCCTCCCCTTTAACAGGCGCCGGCTGGCAAAGAGCCTGGGAGCCTCGAGTGTTGGGGCGCAGCTGCCCCCCCCGACTCTCCAGCACCCCCGAACCTGCTTGATAAGAGGGGAAAGGAATCCATGCCCCGCAGGGGTCCTGCTGGGGGGAGGACCGGGTGCTGCCCCTTGCCCCGTCCTGGGAGGGTGAGAAGCCGTCTTCGGGGAGTGGGAGGAACCCCGCGAGGCCTTCAGGCGCTGGTGCGTTTTGCTTGGCCTGCCTTGTGTTTTCGGTACCGCCTCCTGCGCCCACCTTGCCAGGAGAAGGGGGGGCAACCCCCGCATGCCGTTTGGGTTTAGGGATGCCACCTCGGTTTCTTCCCAGCTTTGGCCAAACAGGCACGTTGACAAGGCCTTTCCTTTCCCTTCTCGTTTGTTATTTGCAGGCAGCCTTGGAATAAGTAGTTTTCTGCATAAAAACAGAACAATGCAATGAAAAAGAGCAGGAACTCAAAGCGCAAAACGGGAAGAAAACCAGAACATTCAGACCAACCACTTTAGGTTAAGGGAGAATGAAAGCGGACAGAAGAAAAACTTGTGTGAGCTTAGCAGACACTTTTAATAACAGGAAGTGCCTCTCCTCCTGTTTCTGAATCCCCCACCCTCTCTCTCCACTACGAGCAGCTCTGGTTTCCTGTGCCTTCATCATGCTGAAAGCGCCTGGCTGTTGCCCCAGGGGCTCTAGCAGGGCGCAGGAGGCCGCCTCAGCAGGCCGCTTGGAAGCCTTCGCCCTGGGCAGACTTGCCCTTCTGCAAGGAGGAGGGTGGGGTGGGGTGGGGTGGGGTGGGCACTGCACCTGCAGCTCTTTTGAATTTGCTTTAGCTGCATGGCTGAGCCCTGTTGTGCTGGGGGGGGGGCACTGTGGATGAAGGGGTGCCTTGAGCTGCGCTTGGCTCTCCTGGTCTCCCTTTGGGAAAGTGGCCAGGGGCTGGTCTGCGTCTTCAGATGGTCTCTCCCTCCGCCCCCCTGCCATCACAATCGTTGAGTTTGGTTTCCTCCAGGCTGCTTTAAGGACGACTCTGTTCAGCTGCTCCCCTCTAGGAAGGGCTAAACTCTGAAGGAGGGGTAAAAATGTGCAGCAGTGATAATACCACAGGGGCTCCCCCTCCCCCGTGCTCTGGGCTCCAAGGATAAGTACTGCTGTTCTGCAAAGCTGGGGGAAGGAGCCTCTTGGTGGCTGTTCAGATCTCTCTTGGCATTTCTGCAGGAACAGCTTTACTGTAGAGCTAATACTGTTACTTTAAAACTACAGTTTGCATGTTCGGCGTGCAAACTGGCTTTCCTAGAAGTTCTTAACCGGGAAAAGGCAAACACGAAAACTTACTGCACAAGATGGAAGCCGAAGCCTCTAATGTATTGCAAAGTGTGGGGAGGCAATGCGGCTTTTCTAGAGAAGCCATGCCTTTTGCTCCTCCTCCTCCTCCTCTTCCTCCTCCATTTCGGCTACCAGCTGCATTCACACTCTACATCTGTCCAGGATGTGACACTGGAAGGCCCAGGGTGTCTTTGGGCCCCAGAAAGTTCAAGCCAGTGCCAGATTAGTGTTAATGTGACAGAAAGAAAAATGATTAACTGCAACTACAGAGTTAATCTCATTAATCACACTGTATTTGAATTCAAATATGAATTCTACCATGTTTCCCCAAAAATAAGACAGGGTCTTATTTTCTTTTGACCCACCCCCCAATAAGGGTGTGGTCTTATTATCGGGGGTGGGGTGTCTTACTATTTTGGGGGTGCAGAAGGCAGTGAATGTGGGACTGCATGTCCCACCACCGCCTCCCCTCCCTGTTCTTTGCGCTGGCTGAGCAGCTGGCTGGCACTGCCCTGGCGTGTCCCGCTGCCTCGTGGAGCAGGACTCTGCAAGGCTTGTTGTGCCGTTGCATGCACGAATTGCAACACTGCTGCACGGTTCAACTTACCAGCCCAGCTGGCATCCTGCAGCTCGAGGCTGCACTGGTAAGTCGACTCTCACAGCAGTGCTGCCATTGATGCATGCAACGGCACAACAAGCCTTGCAGAGTCCTGCTCCACAAGGCTGCGGCGCAATGAGTCTCACAAAGACTCGTTTCTGGCAGGTGGGGCGGGCGAGAAACGAGACGCACATCTTACCTTTCCAGCTCCATTGCGTTCCCTGCCGTTGTGTCGAGGGAAACACGTTTTAAAAAAACCACCTCGCAAGTTCAATCAAACCTCTCGAACTCGTGAGAAGGTTTTTTTTACATGTTTCTTCTTTACACAATGGCAAGGAACGCAACGGAGCTGCAAGTCTCCGGTATGATGCGCATCCCCTGGTGGGGCGCAGTTTTGGGGTGGCAGGTGGGGTGGGGCGGGCCGTGAGATGCGCATCTTACTGGAGAATGGCAGCTCTGTCGCATCTCTTGGACGGTCTGTGCAGGGAAACACCTTGCACAGTAAAGAAAAACTTGTGAGTGCAAGCAATTAACAACTTCTCGAACTCGCAAGTTTTTCTTTACCGTGCAAAGTGTTTCCCTGCATAGACCGACTGAGAGATGTGACAGAGCTGCCAGTCTCCAGTAAGATGTGCATCTCGTGGTGAGGCTCAATTTGGGGGTGGCAGGTGGGGTGAGGGGTGGGGTGGGCTGCAAGACATAAACCCGTCTGGAAGCTGCTGGAAGCGGAGAAGAGGCCAATCGGTCCAGCTGCCTGCTGCCGTGTCTTCTGGCAGCCGGGGCAGAGAAGCAGCAAAGGGAGCCGCAGCCCCACATGGAGCGGGAACCATAGAGTGGGAAGTGCACTCCTAGAGCGGCCGCTGCCAGAAGACTCTCTGCCCCGGCTCCTGAAAGCCGGCGGCAGCAGGCGGCTGGCCCGACTGGCCTCTTACCGCTCGGTCTGTCAGTGGTGCTCTGCCCAGCCGGAGGGGGGGTGGCTGTCTGCTGGGTGGGCACTATGTGGCAAGAGGTGCCGGCGGCTGCTGTCTTGTGAATGGGGGAGGAGTTTGTAGGCAAGATGGATGGATGGGAGGCGGGCGAGCACCAAGAGCACTGAGGAGAGATAGAACAGAGAGGCAGCTCCTGATCAGCTCAGCTGATCCGCGGGTCGCGATTAAGGGGCCCAGCTGCCATTAGCTGACTGGGGAAGGGAAGGGCTGCCTCCTGTGCTGGCCATGCCCACCTCTTCTCTAGGACTTATTTTGGGGGAGGGCGTATATTGACTCCCACCCCAAAAATCAGGCTTGGCCTTATTTTCAGGACATGTCATATTTTTGGGGATACACAGTATGAAATAGTATCTTTCATACTTTTATTTATCACAAGGAAGGGGGGAATGCTTGTGCAACTTATACATGATACAGAACTGTGGGAGAGCTAATATCTAATACATTGGTAGAAAAATACGTGTTGTGATTAATAAACTGCTTTAATTGGTTGTGTGGATCCCTCCATTTGTGACTTATTTAACAAACTGTGTTTAATAATGGTTTGATACAATCTGACTCCAGATATGGTTGTACACAAAGCCACCCCACAGTACCTGGAAGACAAAAGGCAGCTAATTCCACTTTAGTGATTGCCAAATTTACTCTCTCCTAAAAAGTCCCCTGAGATCGGTGAAGTTATTTGCTCCTTAAACAAATTCCGATTTTGGCTCATTGATGCTGTGTTTGACCCAGGAGCTGCGCAGCTTCATCAGACAGTTTCAGCTCAGTTTCCTTAAATTGCCAGGCGGTTGAGCCTTCCTCTTCCTGCCAGGATTTCTATGTCCTGGAAGGTCTAAGACAACTCCCAGGGCCAACTTGCAGTGGCCAATTCACCGTGGCCAACTCGCCCCAGAACAAGAGTTACACGTATCAAAGAAATCGTGGAACAGAGTCATTAAAGAAAGGATGCCAAAGGAGGAACAAAATGAAATGTGAATGACAATAATTAAAATATTTTTTAAATTTTAAATAATTAAATTGAATTGTTCCGTTGTCCTGTGGCAAGTTGGCTGCGGCGAGTTGTCCCATTCTGGTCCTGGAGAGCCCCAGGACCTTTGTAGGCCGGACACACATCTTACATGACTGCATGTAGTCCCAGATCTGCAGCAGAAGATGAGCCCACCGGACGGACAGCAGCCTGGCTGGATTTCCTTGCTTCTCTAGTCATCCCCTGTGAGCGGTGTTTCCCCTCTTGGCCTCCTCCTGCTGCGGGGCAGGGGGTGGTAGAGCCCACCTGTCCCCCCTCTTGCTTGGGGAGTTTTGCAGGCAAGGGAAGCAAAGGAAATGGGGAACTGGCCCGGCTCCTGGGCAGATCAGCCTGACTTTCCTGTCCAGCTAAACTGGAGTCATGTTGAAGAAGGTCTTGAAAAGGAGGGGAATAATGTGATTTACAAAAGTCCAGATGTCCACTAGATGACAGCAGAGGGAGTCAGAGAGCCAGCTAGTTACTGCCATCTGGTTTTTGATCTGTGTTTTGCAACCTCTAACCTTATTCCAAGACTCTAGAAAAATGCAAGGCTATTTAAGGAATGAATTTTATTTTACATCACTGGTCTGAAAGTTTGAAAGCTGCCAGCCAAAGATAAAGATGTTGATAACTTCTGTATGGATTAAGTGTGCAAGAAAAACTATTTGGAATGTGGTGGTCATATTTGGGAAAGGAGCAAATTCTAAAAGTAAAGGTGTGTTCCTGTTTCCTTGTTTCTGTGCAAAGAGAGAATGGAGATGAGGCTTGTTTTTGTTCCTTCATTCAAGAGAAGAATGGGAAAATTTTTCTTAGGCTTCCTTTGCTGTGCACTTTAAAACAAAATGAGCTAATAAATCTTTCCAAGCCTCTGATAAAACTTATCAATCAATCAGAAGAGAGCTGGAAGATAACTTGGAGGTCTTGTAGTCCAACCCCCTGCTCAAGCAGGATACCCTATACCATGTCAGATAGGTGGCTGTCTTCCTAAAAACCTCCACTGATTAAGTACCCACAACGTCTGAAAGGCCAGCTGTTCCACTAGTGAATTGTCCTCACTGTTAGGAAGTTTCTCCTTAATTCCAGGTTGCTTTTCTCCTTGATGAGTTTCCATCTATTGTTTCTTGTCTTGCCTTCTGGTCTTTGGAAAAATAAATAAACCCCCTCTTTTTTTATGGCAGCCCCTCAAATACTGGAATACTGCTATAAGGTCACCGCTAGTCCTTCTTTTCTCTAGACTGGCCATGCCCAATTCCTGCAACAGTTCATGGTTTTGTCTCCAGGCCCTTAATAATCTTAGTTGTTCTTCTTTGCACGTTCTTCAAAGTCTCAACATCTTTTTTGTAACGTGGTGACCAAAACCTTTCTTCTGGGGTGTTGGCTAGTCCTGCCAATTTTGGGTCATCTGCAAATTTGAGGAGTTCTCCTTCTATTCCCTCATCTAAGTCATTTATGAAGATATTGAAGAGTATTGGGCCTAAGACAGAACCTTGTGTTACCCCTCTGCTTCCTTCCTTCCTTCCATGTAGGTGTAGTACCATTAAGGACTACTTGTTGAGTACGGTTTGTCAGCCAGTTACAAACATACCCTGTGGTGATGCTGTCTATCCCACATTTTTCTTGTTTTCTAGAAAACTAGAATGATTTTTTCCCCACATTTTTCTAGTGTTAGGCCAATCTGCAACCAAACCATTACGCAGAATTGGGTTCTGTATTTGCAGCTAAGCAGAGAAGTGTTCCTGCTTTAAAGGAAGCATATATTTCTGAAGAGAATTTTCAATTTTTAAATTATACACAGGTCTTAAGGGAGGGGCATGTCTCTGCTTTGGATCCCATTCAGAATATTTTTTTTGAACTGTCATCTGAATCAATTCTTTGCAACAAAACTAATCAGCTGAAATAGCTCAAAGAATTATTACATTGTCCTGGAACTTTAGTTGTGGTAGCAATACCACTTATATACCGCTTCACAGTGCTTTCCAGCCCTCTCGGAGCTGTTTACAGAGTCAGCATCTTGCCCGCAACAATCTGGGTCCTCATTTTATCCACCTCGGAAGGATGGAAAGCTGAGTCAGTGACAAGAAAGAATGACAGTGACATAGGAGGCACTAAGATATATTTGGGGGGTGGGATTCACATATAGCAGAAATCCATTGGTCACTAGATGATAGTAATGAAATAGGGGAAATGAGGATTATTTGTGCCATCTAGTGCTCATCGTAGCTCAGATAGTTCTCTGGGATGCTGGCCTTGCGCCAAAGAGAGCTGCGCTTGAGTGGCTCCTTCCAGGAATTTGGGGCTGAGAGGAAGCTGCGAATGTTCTGGCCAGTTGCCTCCCGAGTGGATCTGGTGGCGAGGTGATCCTTGCCAATCAGATTGGGCTACCTGAGGTGGCACCACCAAGGCGAGAGGAAGCTGGTTTCAAGCCTTGCTGAGGAAGTGAAGGCTGAAGGCAGTCGTTCTCTACACGGGTTGGGAAATTCCTAAAAACTGTTGTCAAACGTCATTTTGATTTAGTCATGCGCTGTATTGTTCAGGAACAAATATGATAATTGTATTTCAGTTAACAATCATGTAACAGTTTTAAGGTTGGAAAATGTGAGCACCCCGAGAGACTGATCAGTTCTGAAAACATGCAGGAAGAAGGCAGTCTGGGCTGCCTGATAGGCTGTTCTGACGGAAAGGTGGAATCAAATAGTTTGTTTTGTGTAACACACTAAACCAAAATGTAGCTTGTATATTTTTGACTTAGCATGTAGTTTGAATTCTATTACTGTGTTTGCAAATGTGGTTTGACTGAACACAAGGTTCAGATTTCTTTTATGTCTGTTTGTGAACCTGGGCAACTTGAAGGTGGGTGGACTTAACCCCCAATTCTAATGTGGCTGGGGAATTTTGGGAGTTGAAGTCCATCCATCTTCAAGTTGCTGAGGTTGAGAAATACTCTTTTATGTAACCAAGAGGGGCTCAGCTTGCAATATGAATTCAGCCAATGGCCGTCAAGAGGGACAGGAGCTCCTCACCTTGACTCATTCCTTCCTTGATTCCTAGACTTTTCCAGCCCCCTCAGTAAAGAGGACGCCTTTAGTACAAGCAGGCACAGTAGATGAATAGTCTTCCCTGGTTTATTCCCCCCCCCCCAAAGATGGTTCTGGTGATAGGCCCCGCTAACTCCTGGCCAGCTGAGGCTTAAGAGATTGTTTTAGGAGAGAGCGGAGGAACTGACTTAGAAAAAGAGCAGCTGCCATTTTCAAGAGGAATATGCTTCTTCTCCATCTGTGGGAAGTTACAGCTAGAATGGGGTCTGCCAGCTGGGGGAGATTCTTAATAACTGGAGCTCCTGACCCTCCAGCTTCTCGGTCCCCCAGAGCGATTTAGAATAATCAGTGTCACCCCTTTCTTAATACATTTCCTGCCCTTAAGCAGTCTTTCCCTTCTTGAAAGGTATTAAGAGAGTGCAAGGACTTTATTATGACTCAAAATCACAATTTGCCTTTCTCTGGGGGAAGCTGCTGGCGTGTGGTTGCTTGACGAGTGAGGATTGGTTTGCTCCACCTTCTGGTCTTCCTAATGAAGGAAACCCAAATGCCTCTTTCATGCAGTTTTATCATATTCTCCCTCCTTGAAATAGAATTATTGGTGAACTCCTACAAACAGCCCCTTTTGAGCCCCATCAAGGGATGCTGCATAGCTGTTCTGGAGCCAAGATGCTACTAGCACAACTTCCAAACTAAGTTGCTCCTACCTGTGAGTTGGCCCTTTAAAATGGGAGAGGATTCCTTCAGGGTGTTGCAGATTTCCACCTTATCTGTGTGCTGCTTATCATCTGTAGAAACCATTACATTTAAATTGTTAATTTGAATTAATTTGGTGGTTTGAAGTTTGCGATTATCAATATTAATGAAATGCAACTCTGTTTCTCAACTTCAGAGCAGAGGCTACAACCAATAAGTCCAGGCAAAATGGACTCAATGTAGTATCTCTGGAAGAGCAGGATTAATCTTTATCTAAATGGAATTAAGTGCCTGATAAGTAGAATTTCTTTACTTTGTTCTTGCTTTGTACCTTTGAACTCACCATCTCCAAATTTCTAGCCTGGTGCCTGAACCGCCTCACCAAACTGATCCTCCATGGAAGGCTTCTGCCACATTAAATGTTTGAAAACCTTGATGGGGGAAAAAAGGAATGAGCAGGTACTGTTTGTTTCCCTGCAAAATAGGCAGAGAATCATGAAAGCAGAGATGCCAATATTCTCCATCTCTCATGTCTTCATGGCTACTAAAATACAGAGACTCACCATTGCTGAAGTCCAGTGCCTGACTGACCATTGATGGTTCTCATGGGCAATAACGATCACCTTGTCGTGCATGGACAGATGGCTGATGGCCAAGGGACATGACAGATTTCCCAGTTCAGGGATCTCCAAACATTTTGCACTGAGGAGGATGTGTGGAATATGAGAGCATCCCTGCCAAATGGCTTCCATAGTGGATAGGGTCCATCTTAAAGCCCCAAGCCTTTCCTCTTTAGCAATCCCCATTTACCTTTGACCTAGTTCCTTTTCTAGTAAATGAACGTTGTCTCCATAGAAGCATTACCAACATTTTTATTTTCTAAGAATGCTTTGGTGGGTTTCACTATTGCTGGAGGCTGGTGATTTGTTTTGCAGTGTCAGTTTTCCAAATATTTTTTTATAACTGAAAGGGTTTATAGGAATTTTTTTCCTAAGGCAGGTAGCTCAGGGAGCAGATGTCTCGAAATACCACATTGGGGACCCAAGCTCTAATGCCAAGCCAATAATAACAGGCAAGGTTATCTCTCACTTTGCCCATTGTTCACAGAAATTTCAGCCAAGCAAAAGGCATGAATATATACAAAACTAATGGGGTGCTGACTCTGGCTTGCAGAAATAGGTAGGTTTGACCTGGGGTCCCCCCCCCCCTCTTCAGGAGGCCTGCTCTGCTTTTATATGTATTCTTCATCATCAGCTTGAGACAGGCTCGTTAGCATGGCCTTTGCAATAAGAGAGCCAAGCTGATTTCTGAGGTGGTTTTGTCTATTGTGTTTGCACGGAGGCTAGCAAAGTCACAAGGAGATTGCTCTGCAGTGTGCTGGGGTAGGTAAGAATGGTTAATACCAGAGGGCACTTCTGGATAAATTTGCCCTGCACCTTTTCTGACAATACCCTGTGAGACTTACGATATTCTTCTGTTCCGTCTTGCTCCCTCATGCACTCAGCTAATTTGTGAGAAACGCTTGTGCTGCGGAAGTTTTTCCACCATTCGAGAACTATTTCGATATCCAAGGGCAGACTAATGTCTTTTTAGCATAGGCCTTGTTTCCTTCTTTCCATGTTTGCTAATCTGACAAAAACAGTTGTAAAGTAGTTTGGTCAAAAAAGGAAGTTTTAAGAGGACAGGCGCAGTCCTGTAAAGACTCTTGGGACAGTCTTAAAAATACCGCCCAGCAAAGACCAGGATCCATCCGGGTGGGGCACTTCTAATCCTGTGATGGCTCATCGTGTTGGCTGAGTAACTGCCGAGAAGTCCGATTGCTCAGAAAAGTGATGGTTGGGTCACTGGGCCTGCCCAGACGATGAGGTCTGCTCCAGAAATAGCTTTGGCCAGAAATGGTCATCTTGGGGAAGCCTCTTATCCAGCTCTGACTCGGCCTGCCTGTGGTAGCAAAGGACAAGGCCTTCACAAAGGGATCGTGGACGTTTTGCAAGCTGGACTCGCCCAGGTGGGATTATTTTGGAGAAGACGAAGTCTTAAACCCCACACTTCTGCAGCCCAGATTTGCCTACCTGTGGTGGAGCCAAGAAAAGGGAGGGCTTATCAATGGTGAAATCCTGGACTACTCTGGTTACCTCTTTAGTGTAGGGGATGGGTCAAGTGCTGAAGAGACTGGTTCTAGTTCCTCTGGTCCAGGCAAAGTCCCTGGGAGATGTTGGGCCACCCTACCCAACGCTGAGCTCTTAAACGAAGAAAGATGGGGATCTCCATCCCCATCTGTGAATCTTGTCCAACCTGGATCTGCTGCTCAGGGATCCCAAGGAAGTAACTTCCAATTCCTGAAGGGGCACTGAAGCAATGGAGATCTTATGGCGACGGCCTTTGTTTAGAAATATAATCTTTCTGTCTATAATGAATGCAGTTGTCCCTGCAACAGCTTATGTGTAACACGTTTTCTGCAAATTTTCATTTTGTGGCAGTTCGATTATGCCATTTGGGGGGGAGTCAGAGGTGCCTGTTATTTCACAGACCTGTGCTTTCTGACTGTGTTTACATATTATATTAAGTTATAATGTGGTTTGTTTAGCTGAAACCTGGGATATTACATGAATCTAATAAATGATTATCAATCATAGCTTATGGTTCATTCAGCTGATTGTCGTACATCCACTGTAGAGCAGTGACGCCATATTGCTGCCCCCTGTTTTTTAAGCCATAGCCTAAGGCCTAGTATATTGTGCAGGCTCCAATTACAGTTGAATTCCATAAACAATGGTCGCCCAATCCTCAGCTTCTTGTGATTCTAGGAAACGCATTAGCAAAATGTGATGGTTGGATTTCTCAAACTGTCCTGCGTCTCTCTCTGCCTCGTAATCTCCAGCCCAAAACACCTGTGAGCGGCAGCCTTGTTGCCCGAAGCAGTGAAGGGAGACCGGGAGGGGCGGGGGCAACCTTGCATTGCAAGCTAGACCAGGAGGAGAACTAGCAGAGCCTCCGGCGGGACGTGGGGGTTGAAGTGTCCCTTTCAGCCCCTTGGGGTTGACCGATGTTAGAGGACTGGCCCTGCCAGGTGCTGGCCTCTAGTGAGAGTGGCCATCCAAAGTGGGCTCTGGTCAGCGGAAACCAGAATTGATTTTTTTGGCACTTATGGACGGCCACTTAGGAAAGGCCCCGTGAAGGGCTGGCTTTGTACAAGGCATTGCAGTTTCCATACGCACAACGAGGAAAAATAGTGAAATACAAGGGCGGAGTGGACCATGAAGAGGGCAGAATCTGCAGAAATGATAAAATGGACCTATTTGATCAGAGATAAAACAAGGACTTTGATAAAAGTCTAGAAATTTTTATGGAGTTTTGGCTGAAAACCGAAAAAAATGAGTTGGAGATTTTTGGATCTGTTGATTGAAAAGGGTTGAATATGGAGAGAAGGGAATTATGTAATGTAACTTTAAAGAGGGAGGAGAAAGAACTAAAGTCACTTTAATGTTATTTTTCTCTTTTTTAAAAATTCTTATAAAACTATCATTTTTTTATAAAAGAAGTGGGTTTTGGTTTTGCAAAGCAAAATAAGAGCTACGGATGGATGATGGTGTGGTGCCTAAAAGTAAATCCCCCCAGACTACAGCAGGGTTCTTTTCTCCTGCTTGTAGACATGTTGAATCTTCTCACTGCAGACGATTAACTGAAGTGGGGACTTAGGAGTCATTAAACTCTGCCCCAGGCCCCCCTTCTCCTCCCCCAGGGCTGAGAGTGGGAAGCCCTCCCCCAACCAGGTGGATGCCTGCAAGATGAACCGTGAATGTGGACTGAGGATGCAGAGCCCGTTCTTCATAAACGCTGCTAAAAATAAGCCACATTTACAGAGTATTTCCATCTGCTTCTTTGGGGGAAGGCATCTTTGAACAGGATGTTTGTGGTTTCCTGTTCAGCGCCCAACCTGCCCTGTCTCTTAACTGTTCGGCTCTACCAGAGGCAGATTTCTGGTGGAACAGGCTGTTGGGAACAAATATGCCAAGGTTTTGGGAATGCTACCATCCCTACTCCAGTCACCCTTTGACTTGGCCAAGCCTTTTCGCACCTGGGCAACCTTTCTAATGGCTTTTGCACCTGTATTTTAATAGCACCCTCTGCCAGCTTGGGACAAATCTCTAACTCCTTTGTACCTAAAGAAGTGAGGGTCCATCTTTTGCAGACAATTTGTGTCGTCTCCAGAGAAGAACTGACAGGAACAAGGAAAGCAATGAAAGGCTTTGCAGGTTAGCAAGCATAGCTAATAAAGACAACAGTGAGGAGGTTGAGGAGCACCGGGTTCATCGCACTTGCCAAAGGAAGCTTTTATCATCGTTAGAAAAGGGCAAAGGGGGAGACGTTTTCTAAGGCAAGGGAGGATTCCACAATGTAGGTGACAGGACAGGACCCCCCACCCCAAACATGTTTGAGCTAAAAGCAGTAGTTTATTTCACTCAGAGGTGAGGCAGAGGTGCAGCAGGCTTACATGAACATTTCTGTTCTCAAATCTTGCAAGGCCTGAACCCAGATGGCTCCCCAAAAACCATGAGGGCTGGGAGTGATTTGGGAGCTCTTAATGACTGAATTGGGTGCCTTGAGGTTTTTTCTGCAAAGCTTAAGGCAGCTGCTTTGCTGTTTCCAGAAGCCCCAAATATTTGGTCCTACCTTCTCCAGGTATTTATGGCCTTCAAAGGGGTCTCTGCAGGCTTTAGGCTGACCTTGGTGCCACTCTTTGGCCAGCTGGCACAGTTGCTCCTGCTCTCTGAGGTCTTGGCCATGCCTTGCTCCCATGCAGTGGCATCCTACACAAGGCATTGGGAAGCTCCTAGGGGAGGAGGGTCAATTCAAAGCATGTCAGAGTTGCCCCTCTAGGAAAAAAAAGAATAACAGAGTTGGAAGGGGCTTTGGTGGTCTTCCAGTCCAACCCCTGTTCAAGCAGGAAACTTTATACCATTCTGGACAAATGGTTGTCCAATCTCTTAAAACCCTTCAGTAAAGGAGCACCCTCAACTTCGGGAGGCAAGCCGTTTCATTGGTCAATTGTTCTTGCAATCAGGAAATATCTCTTCCTTTAACAATTTAGATGAGGGGATAAAAGGGGAGCTCATCAAATTTGCAGACAACACCCAGCTTGGGGGGAATTGCTAATACTAGATGATACTCAAGAACCTGAAGGATCTTGACAGACCGAACACTGGGCCCTACCTATCTAACAAAATGAAACTAAGTGGAGAGAAAAGTAAGGTTTTACACTTAGGCAAGAAAAATCAAGTGTACAGATATAGAATAGGTGGCACCTGGCTCAACAATAGTAACTGTGAGAGGGATATTGGAATCCTAGTGGACAATCACTTAAATATGAGTCAGCCGTGTAGCTGCCAAGAAAGCCAATGCAGTCCTAGGCTGCATCAACAGAGGGATAGCATCAAGATCACGTGAAGTGCTGGTACAGCTTTATACTGCGCTGTAAGACTGTGATTGAAATACCGCATCCATTTCTGGTCAGCACCATACAAAAAAAGATGCTGAAACTCTAGAAAAGGTGCAGAGAAGAGCAACAAAGATGTTAAGGGGTCTGGAAGCTGAACCATAAGATAAACGATTGAAGGACATAGGTATGTCTATTGTAACGAAGAAAAGGAATAGGGAAGGCTTCCAGTACTTCTTCCCCCAGAGAAGAGGGGGTTGACTTATTCTCTAGAATACCTGAGGGCAGGATAAGATTATCAGAGAATCAACCTAGAACTAAGGATAAATTTCCTGACGGTGGGACTAATTAATCAATGGAACAGAAATTGCCTCCAAAATTGTGGGTGCTTCCTCACTGGAGGCTTTTAAGAAAAGACTGGACAGCCACTTGTCTCAAATGATGTAAGAGTCTCCTGTTCAAGCAGGAGGTCAGACTAGAAGACCTCCAAGGTCCCTTCCAACCCTGTTACTGGATATGCTATGTTGCAATTGCAGAGAAGCTGGTATATTGATTGAAGCTTCATCGTTTTGGTTCTGGCATGAAAGGAAATTGAGGTGCCAGGTTTAGTCATTTTAAGCAAGACTAAAATACATGCGAGTGCCTTTATGCTTCACTGTACTGAGGGGGGACATCTTGTTCTGTGCACTCTTTTTGTGAACACGGCAGTGGTGTTTTGATAATCCTAGTTAGTGTGTGGCTGGAATTCACAGCCAAGGTTTGACAGATATAATTGCTATCCTAATTGCCATCCGTACCAAGGATGGCCTACCTCTGATTTATCATTTCAGTCCAATTCTCTCAAGCAGCAAAGTCCTGCTGGTTGGAGTTGGTTATGCAAACAAACACTCCTTGTCTGCATGGAGAAAGAAGGAGGCAGTAGGTTTGAAATACTGAGTTACTTGCAAGATGTGCAACTCCCACCCTGTACTGGCTGCCCCTTTCCTGGCAGCTCTTGGAAGAAAACCTGGTTGTCAGAGGGCTGGAAATCTCAGGACTCATTCCAGGTGGAAGGTGAAACATGCTTCTGTGCTCTCCCCCCCCCCCAAAAAAAAACCAGGGCCATAAACTGGGAGTGCCTCCTGCTTCTGATTAGCTTAAGGATATGAAAAGGCCTCTTTCAGTGAAGGTTTGCTTTAATTAAACGTAATCCCTTCAGCAATTGCAAGCATTTGCCTGTTGCCAGAGTTGGGATTTTCCTCCTTCAGGCAAAATGCCAAGACTAGAGATGGAGAAGGAGAACGGTTGCAAGAGTCCACTGAAAACTGTCAATAAATTTAAATAAATTTAAATAAATAATATGGGAAGGCAGCCACATCCCTTGAGAAAACATCTTGGGGTGGGAAATTCCTGCTCCCTCCATGGTGGTGCAGCTCTGAAGCCTGGGGAGCCAGAGAATCTCTTCCCAGAAACACTTTGGGAGTTCTTTGCTGGGCTTCTTATTCATCTGGAACTGTTTCTCAACTCCGGCAGTTTCCAAATGTGTGGACTTCAACTCCCAGAATTCCACAGCCAGCATCTGGGAGGGCCAGAGTGTGTCCAACGACGTGGTCTGGCTGAAAGCCGTACTGCTCCAACGGGCGTGGATAGGCGCACCCTCCAGTGGCCTCTGCAGCGGCTGTCTCGTTGTTGCCCTACTGGATGGAGTCTGGGCCAGAGGGCCAGGGGCGGATTGAACCCAGCCCAGCCAGAATTCTGCCTCCCAAGTAGCCAGCAAAACGCTTCTAAGGAACTCGGGAACTATCTTTTTGTCTGAATTTGGGGTGTTTTAAGGCATCCTGACCCTGCTTCTGGAGCTTCTGGCTTGCTCTGGTTTCCATTTGTCTTAGCGGAGCACATCAGTCCACAGCATGGCAGAGATTTCCACAGACTTTATGTTGCAGGAATGTTCAGTACTGGCTCCACTGAACAAACTGCTCATCCGGTCTGGTGCCTTTTCCATTCCATCCTGACAACAACTCTTCAGTCACGCCTTCCTTCTTTCTGACCATGCATCCTCCAAGGTTCAGATTGGGCAAAACCTGCCTCAAAAACAGGAACTGTGAGAGGGACCTTGGAGTCCCACTTAAACACGAGCCAGCAGTGTGGGGCAGCAGCCAAAAAAACTCATACAATTCTTGGTTGTATAAACAGAAACAGAGAATCAAAATCACATGAAGTATTAGTACCGCTTTAAAAAGCCTTAATAAGGCTGGAATACTGCATCCATCTTTGGTCACCACATTACAAAAAAGATGTTGAGACTTTGGAAAAAGTGCGAAAAAGGGCAACTAAGATGATTAAGGGCCTTGGAGACAAAAAAACATATGAAGAACAATTGCAAGAATTGGATCAGGCCAGTCTAGAGGAAAGAAGGTCTATGGGTGACCTGATAGCAGTACTCCAGTATTTGAGGGGCTGCTACAAAGAGGAGGTGGTCAACTTATTTTCCAAAGCACCAAAAGGCAAGACAATGGATGGAAACTAATCAAGGAAAGAAGCAACAAAGGAGAAACTTCCTAACAGTGAAGATAATTAACCCGTGGAACAGCTTGCCTTCAGGGGTTGTGGGTGCTTCATCACTGGAGGTTTTTAAGAAGAGACTGAACTTGTCTGAAATGGTATAGGTAGGGAGTTGGCCTAGAAGACCTCCCAGGTCCCTTCCACTCTATTCTGATTGATTGATTGATTGATTGATTGATTGATATGGAAGTGCTTCCATGGGTGGGGCTTGTGGACTGAATTCTGATGTTTCATCCAAATCTATGATGGTGGCATCCAGTAGCAACCAAGAAGGCCCTACATGCATCATAGCATGGCATGATTTGGTTTTTGAGGACCCCGGAAAGGGGACAAATGTGGACCAAAGCTATATGGCATTACCTGCAGAGAGGGCGAAGGGGGGAGGCATTGATTGCTTTTGTTTCTGCCATTTGTGATTTGAAAGTTGTGCAGCTACAACAAAAGGTGGTGGGCTTGGAAAGAGGTTATAGAAAACATTGTGAAGCCCCCGCTGCAAATAGGCTTCCAAGACAGGGCTACCAGGCACCAATGCGATTTGGCTGCTCCAAATAGACCCCACTAAAGGCGCTCTTGGGATGCGTGTGCAGTGAGGAAAAGGTGCGAGTCTGTGCATGAAAAAGAAACGCTCCTGCCCTCTCCCACCTAAGCAAAAGCTCTTCTGCCCCACCAGGCTGATGTGAGGGAGTTGCCTCCCAGGCGCACCAGCCTTGCCAGCAGGAAGTATTCAGTACATGGTTCTGAAAATGTTTGCAGTGCAAAAGCCCTCACTTACCTGCAAGACCTGGGAGTGGATGTTTTGGTTTTCCTTCAGCCATTGTTGTCCTGCCCCAGCCTGGGTGCCAGGGGCGGGTTTCAAAACCCATCGCTACTGGTTCGCTCGTGGGCACACGTGCGCACGCATGACACTTCTGCACATGCGCAGAAGCGTCTGGGCGGGTGGGTGGAGCCTCCCGCTGCTGCCGCTACCGGTTCACCCGATCTGGGGCAAACCGGTAGCAACCCACCACTGCTGGGTGCCTTCCAGATGTGTGGACTGTGGTGCCCAGAATTCACCAACCCACCTGGCCGGTGCTGGGAATCTAGAAGGTATCCAGGTCTCCTTTCAGAGAGAGAATCATGATTTGTTGGAGGGCGGGCAGGGGGAAAAGGTTGGGTCTGTTTCATGGGAAAGCTAGTAGGGCCTCTTAGACTGCCAGGAGCCAGTAATAATTAGCCGTAGTGTATTGTATGCATGATTGGCTGAGGGTCAGAAAACTTTGAGCCATAAATCAAGGTCATGCAACATGGTAGGCAGAAGAGTGAGAACTCTGCCTGGATTCTCTCTAGGCCAGGAGTGTCAAACTCAAGGCTTAAATCTGGCCCGCGGTGCCTCTGCCGGCCAAAATGGGCCATGGGGGAGGGACATTTTCGGCCGGGAAGGTTGAAAACGAGGCGTGGGGGAGGGGGCGCAGCCCTCCCATGCCCCCTTTTGGCTGGCAAAGTGCTGCAGGAGGCATCCGTCCCGGCTCCCTCCCATTCTGCTCCCCCCTGCTGGCCTGCGGAGGAGAACTACAATGCTGATCCGGCCCTTGAAGAAATCCAGTTGGACACCCCTGTTCTCTAGGCCTTTGAGGGTGAATTGGTGGGTGGCTGCTGATATACGCTCTGAACTAGAAGCCAGTTTGCACCACAAAGGACCTGCTTTTAATTGGGGACAAACTCTTGTAGCTCTCCTTCCTTCCCTCTAACCCTCTTGCCCTGGCTGTCCAATAGAAGACCTCATTTGGCTTCTCTTCCTGGGGGCAATTCTTTGATAAGATGAAGGTAAAACTTAGGAAGAACGGTTGGAGGAATTGGGTATGTCTAGTCTAGTGAAAAGAAGGAGTAGAATGGAATAGAATAGAATTCTTTATTGGCCAAGTGTGATTGGACACACAAGGAATTTGTCTTTGGTGCATACGCTCTCAGTGTACATAAAAAGACACGATACATGCGTCAAGAATCACAAGGCGGGTGTAGGAGAAGGGGTAATGTGCTAGCAGTCTTCCAGTATTTGTGGGGCTGCCACAAAGAAGAGGTGGTCAACCTATTCTTCAAAGCACCAGAAGGCAGGACAAGAAACAATGGATGGAAACTAACTAAGGAGAGAAGCGACCTAGAACTAAGGAGAAACTTCCTAATAGTGAGAACAATCAATCAGATGAACAACTTGGCTTCAGAAGTTGTGGCTGCTCCAATGCTGGAAGCTTTTAAGAAGGGACTAGGCAACCATTTGTCTAAAATGGTACAAGATCTCCTGCTTGAGCAGGGGGTTGGACTAGAGAACCTCCAAGGCCCCTTCCAACTCTGTTATTCTGATAGTTCATCTGCTTGTATATAAATAAATTGTGGGTTTAAAAAGCCAAGAGGTTTAACTTTTGGTCAGGTTGTAACCTGCCCTATGAGACTAGTATGGATTGTGTTTTTGAACGCCATAATCCTGGCATGTTAATTTAGAGTGTTTGGACCACATAGGACCCCCAGCACAAGTAATAGTATGCAACTTTCTCAGTCGCCCATCCTGGTTTTCTGGGAGAGGTGAATGGTTTAGAAAACCTTTGGAAAAGAGCAGTGATAGTTCTGGAAACTTGTATAGCCTTAAAAACAGTGGCTGGAGGTTGGATCTGGCCTGGGACCAGAGCTTCCCAGCCCCAGCAACTTCAAGATGTGTGCACTTTAACATAGTTCTGGCAGCTGAGGCTCATACATCTGGAAGCTGTTGAGGTTGAGAAATACTAATCTAGACTATATGTACAAATTAGGGCCCTGGAACAACCTTGGGTCCTTCTAGAAGTTGTCGCCTAACTGTGATTTTTAATCTGGCAGAAGGGAGACTTACTAAAGGAATTATTCTAACTTAACTCTTGATTTACTCTTAATTTGATTCAGTTTATTTTTGGTTGTTCTGGTTCCATTCAGTTTTGTCCAACTGCAGTTTGTAGAGCATTAATCGGTAAGGTGGATCCAAAATGTCAGGTTGGGTTTTTGCCTGAAGACCATTTAGGGTTCACGCATCATGTGAAACCCTAACTCAGTTTGCTCTGAACGAAGAGAGCTGAGTTTCTAGCTTAGCATGCAGCATGAAGGCCACAGCATCTTTGGCTGAATTAGTCAATTCTTTAGAGAGCAGGATGCTGAAGGTGAGTCTTTGCCAGGCACAGGAGAGGGAAAAGGATGGCAGTCACATCTATTTTATCTAATTCATCAAATTTGTGCAACATGGCTGCCGCTGGTGCCCATGTTACGATGATCTCTGATGCTTGGGCAATAGAACCTTTCTTGACAATTTCTGGAATCAAGTTATCCCTGCAAGGGGCCGCTCGTGTGCATTGGCACAGTGGCAACTGCGGGCCTTCCGGCTACTGTGCTCTTGGGGGAACCAGACGGCTTTCTGGGTTGCTTTTTCTGCCCCCTCCTGGCTCTTTTCCTGCACAAGGGTTTCAGAGGCAGAGGGCTACATTTGGGTCCTTTATGGAAGTTCAAGGGCCATCTGCTTGGAGAAGGCAGGCAGGTGCCACCAGAGGCGGCATTTAACTTTACCAGATACTGTAGATGAAACACTTGGCAATAATCCAACCACAAGCTTTTCTCTTGATTGCCGGGGCTGCTGGTGAAGAAGGCAGGACAGCACCCCGTCTTTCCCCTTTGTTCCCTCCACATCGCTTGGTCTCAGTGTTGGAGCTCAGGCTGCTCCCTCAGCTCAGCTCTTCTGCAAGGGGGCAGGTGACTCTCTCTGCTTTCCACCCAGGGAACCACCCCCCCCCCCCCCCACACACACACAAACTCATGTACGCACACTGGTCTTGCTGGGCTCCCAATGGGCTGCAGCTTCTTGGTGCTTACCAATTTCGGCCTTGCACTGATGTGATTTGCACACGCAGATCCCTGTGCATGCACACCTATACATCAGCTGCAGTGTATGAAGGGGAAACAACGCAGCCTTCAGAGAGAGAGAGGGAGAGAGATCTATTGAATCTATCCTCAGTTGTAGATGCTCCCTAGGAAGCTGCAAGCCAGGTATACATTCTGGGCAGGTTTGCCTCTCCGGGTGGTGGTTATGGGGAAAAATCGAAGAGGGAAAGCTCCTTTTGCCCCCTTGAGCTTTTGATAGGAAAGCACCAAATGTGAGAAACAATATCTGGGAAGCAAAAGTTCAGTAGAGCAAATTCTGACACATTCTCAGTGTCCCGTCTCCCTCCCCCCCCCCAAAAAAAGAGGTTGGATCCTGCAGGAAGAGGCCATGTCTTGGGTGGGCATTCTGACATAGCATTGCCAGAGAAGCCTGATATAAGGCTCTGCTTAGTGTTTAGGATGTCTTTCGGAGCCCCCACCAGATGTGTTGGGGTTGCATTCCAAAGAGCTGGGAGTGAAGAGGCTCAGAAATGGCTGGACTTCCCTGGGGGGCAGCTGGCTTCTTGGGGCAATTGCTCAGAGTGTCTTTTCTGCTGTTCCTTTTCACTGAAATAGAACCATAGAGTGGTAGGGATAAATCTCTGTTTTAGGAGGCAGAAAGAAGTTTAGCCAGGCTCCATTTCACGACTATTTAGGGTTGTTGTTATAATAATAGAGAAAAACAGTGTTTCTAAGGAGGACCTTCTGCAGTGTTGATTCCAAAATACACAATTGCAGCTTTTGAATGAAACTCTGCAGGGTCTTTTGGACTACAGTGTATCTCTTTATATTGCTTTAAATATTCCATTGCACAATTTGAATTCTGTACAAACACAAAAAGAGCTTTTGGGTGAGCTGTCCTGTGGAAATCGCATTGGAAATAGTCTGTGGCTTGATTTTTTTGGAGAGAAGTTGAAAAGAAAAGGAGATGGATAAGGTTTTGGAACTCCAAAGAAGCCTTTGCCTTTGCCCATTAAAAGCTTAAGTGCAACCCAATAAATGGTTAATGGGCTGCACTCTCCCCCCCCCCAAATGTGTTAGAATTTGAGTCCCTCCCATAAGCTGCCCATTGTTTGGCTTGTGGATTGGGACCTATGGAAGGTGAAATCGTGCCTGGAAGGGCTTATATAGGGCGTGTTATTATTTTTCACTGTTGATGGCTGCTCCTCCTTTATCCTTCAGGCTGTTCCACTCTTTTAAACTCTCTTCCCTCGAAGGCGTCAGAATCTTTTCTGAGGCCTGGGGATGGATATGACTTCCTAGTAACTGTGATGCTATCGGTTTCCCCTATTTTTCAACCCAACCCCTCCCCCCCTTAATCAGTATGGAAGGCTTACCCAGATGGCTTCTTGCCCTTTGAGAGATGTGAAAAACATCTTGGAAACATTGTCTGTGCCCAGTTGTGTGAAGTACCCAGCCTGCCTCCTGGAGAACATAAACAGTGGCATGTCTGGATCCCAGTTGCCTGGTTGTCACCCTGGACTACATACCCATACCCGTTTTTAGTTAAGAGATTGTCTTGTAGCTAAGATTGCGTTTTGTGGGGTGTGCTGGATTTTTAATGGATTTCTCCTTCTAATTCCAGATTAGCGTGAGAGTGACCACCATGGATGCGGAGTTGGAATTTGCCATTCAGCCCAACACAACGGGGAAGCAGCTCTTTGATCAGGTAAGGCCAGGAATCAACGGCGTCCTTTAGAAGGCCTTGTTGGATTGTCCTCCTCAAATCTGCCCTGGTCAGATCCCCTCGAGGGCCCTGGGTTGAGTTCTGGCACTACCACCACCACCACCACTACCACAAAGAACAACAAATTGAATGACTCCAGAGGTTTCTAAGGCTTCTAAGATGATGAACCTGGAAATGAAGTCCTGTGAGGAGGACTAGAGAAGAAAGACTGAGGAGAGATGCAAAAGCATTCTTTAACTCTCTCTGAAGGTTTCTCATGCAGAAGAAGGAGTAGATTCGTTCTCTGTCCGCCCAGAGGGCAGAACCAGAACCAGAAATTGCAGGGAAGAACTGCCAAAATGATGGAGGCTCCAGAAACCAAATTCTGTGGTTAGAGGTTCTGAGTATGTTTAGCCTACAGGAGAAAGGACTTGGAGGAGAAAGATGATAGCAGTCTTCAAGCATGGGAAGCATTGTCATGTAGAGGAAGACGTCAACTTATTCTCTGTTGCCTCTGAGAGGAGGATCAGGGTCGATGGGTTACAATTGGGGGAAGGAGCCTCAGGCTAGACAACATGAGGGGCATCCTAAAGCCCTGTCAGCCAGCAGGACGGCTGCCCTGTTAATTGATGACTTCTCCTTGTTAGTAGTCTCCAAACAGAGGCTTGATGCTCATTGGTCAGAGATCCAGTTATTGAACTTGGACTAGGATGCCATAATTTTGTCATATGCTAAATCCATGTTAATAAACACAGTGGAAGGGCTCGGTTAGTATGTTCTACCCAAATAAATATATACCTGGCTATGTTGCTGAGCCGGGGGCCCGGAATGCATTAAGAGTCCCATTTCCTGGCTATATTGCCACGTATCTGGGCTGCTAGGTATATTTATTTTGGATGTTTCTTTTGTTTCTGTTGTTTTAAAATGTTATTAGTATTTTGACTGTAATATATTTTTTGACTTGTAAGCCACCCAGAATCCCTGACCGAGATGGGCAGCTATAGAAATTGAATGAATGAATGTTCTAATGTAAAGGAGTAGCTCACAATTTAGATGAAGGCAATGCTGGGGTTTTCACAACATACGGGACCAAAAACTTATCTATTTTACCCCAGTGTAGCATCCATGGAGAGCCAGAAGTATAAACATGAATGTGAACTTGTGTCAAACTTTCCTAATTCTCTATAGAATAATCAATGGGCTTGTCAGAGCCATCAAATGTGCTGTTGGATCCAAGAGTCTTTAGCAAGTATCTGCTAAAAAGTGACTGAGGGATGAATTGGGACTTCAGCTGTTTGAAACAAAGCTCCACTGGCTGAAAAGGACTCCAGAGATAGAATAGAATAACAGAGTTGGAAGGGACCTTGGAGGTCTTCTAGTCCAACCCCCTGCTTAGGCAGGAAACCCTACACCATTTCAGACAAATGGTTATCCAACATCTTCTTAGAATGTTCCAGTGTTGGAGCATTCACAGCTTCTGGAGGCAAGTTGTTCCACTGGTTAATTGTTCTAACTGTCAGGAAATTTCTCCTTAGTTCTAAATTGCTTCTCTCCTTGATTAGTTTCCACCCGTTGCTTCTTGTTCTACCCTCAGGTGCTTTGAAGAATAGTTTGACTCCCTCCTCTTTGTGGCAGCCCCTGAGATATTGGAAGACTGCTATCATGTCTCCCCTAGTCCTTCTCTTCATTAAACTAGACATACCCAGTTCCTGCAACCGTTCTTCATGTTTGAGCCTCCAGTCCCCTAATCATCTTTGTTGCTCTTCTCTGCACTCTTTCTAGAGTCTCAACATCTTTTTTATATCATGGCGACCAAAACTGAATGCAGATCCTGGGTTTTCTCTGAGGGTCCCCTGAACAGTTTGCTTTGCTTTGGCCAACTTGCTTTGGAGGAGGTTTTGCTGCTTCGGCTTCCGTGCTGCTCCTTCTTCTTCTTCTCCTTCTCCTTCTCCTTCTCCTTCTCCTTCTCCTTCTCCTTCT
>WNWU01000106.1:1271976-1304200 GCA_012654045.1 Ptyas mucosa
ATAGAATAGAATAGAATAGAATAGAATAGAATAGAATAGAATAGAATAGAATAGAATAGAATAGAATAGAATAGAATAGAATAGAATAGAATAGAATAATTTTATTTCTATACCGCCCCTCTCCCGAAGGACTCGGGGCGGTGCACAGCCAAGTAAAAAACACAATACAAATATCCCAATTAAATTTAAAAATTATTAAAATTATTACATTTATGGCCAAAATTCATTTAAAACCCAAACATTTAAAACTCCAAATTTAAAACTTACAAAGATAGCCCTGCTTGTCGGAAGAGCAGGGTCTTGAGGGCACAGTGAAAAACTCGGAGGTTAGAGATTGTGCGTATTTCCGGGGGCAGCTCGTTCCAAAGGGCAGGAGCTCCCACAGAGAAGGCTCTCCCCCTGGGAGTCGCCAGCCGACATAGTTTGGTCAACGGCACCCTGAGGAGTCCCTCTCTGTGGGAGCGAACTGGTCGGTGGGAGGCTATCGGTGGCAGAAGGCGGTCTCGTAAGTACCCAGGTCCTGAGCCATGGAGCGTTTTAAAGGTGGTCACCAACACCTTGAATCGCACCCGGAAGACCACTGGGAGCCAGTGCAGCTCACGCAGGAGAGGTGTTACATGAGCGCAATGAGTTGCACCCATAATCACCTGTGCGGCCGCATTCTGGACCATTCTGGATGACTGAGAATCTCCACAGACCTCCTGGCTTAGTATTTGTCCCAAGAGTTCTCGGTTGTGATGCTTCTGGATGTGTTTTCTCATTCTGATTTTGCCACAATGTGCTGCAGGTTACAGCTCAGGACGTGCGCAAAGAGAGCCCGCTGCTTTTCAAATTCCGGGCCAAATTCTACCCGGAGGATGTCGCAGAGGAGCTGATCCAAGACATCACGCAGCGCCTGTTCTTCCTCCAAGTGAAGGAGGCCATCTTGAACGACGACATCTACTGTCCCCCGGAGACAGCCGTTCTCCTGGCTTCTTATGCGGTCCAGTCCAAATACGGGGACTTCAATAAGGAGGTTCATAAGCCCGGTTATCTAACGACTGACAAACTGCTTCCTCAAAGGTAGAGTGAAATCTGGCAACGTTGCGGTTCCCCCTTTAAATGCATAGCTATATATTTTATTACGAGCGTTATACCCCACTTTTCTGCTGTACAGTTTGGACACAATGGATGAACCTCACCCTCTCTTGTTTTGAGGTTGGTCAGGCCACACAGTGCGCTCAGCTGTGGTTTGCTGAATAAGCCACAATTAAGTGAATTGCCATATGACGTTAAGACACAAATAAAGTTGTGCTGGGCACAGTGTGTGAATGCAGCCGAAATGCCTTTGGTGTGTGTTTTTCATTTATTTCTTTTCCTTAGTAAAATAATGCTTAGATCCCAAACTACTGTCGTTTTAAGAGCTGGGAAAGCGACATTCTGAAAAATTGGAACACAGTGTGAGAAGGAGAAACCCTCAGGAAGCAAAGACCCAAGAGAGGCGATTTTTAAAAGTACCCAGATAGAGATTCAAGCCTTGGAGGTTCAAGACCATTAAGCAATTGCCGTGTGATCTGCAGCCCATGTTCATGTCGCCTCTCTTCCACTAAGTGGAAGGTCCTTTTCATGGTTGAACTTCACGTGGCTGAAGAATTTGTTTTTGCAGAGCTGCTGTCCACATATCCTAACATGTCTTCCATCTCTTTGCCTTGTAGAGTTTTGGAACAGCACAAACTTAACAAGGATCAGTGGGAAGAAAGAATCCAGGTGTGGCATGAGGAACATCGGGGGATGCTCAGGTATGGCTGGCAAGAACAGAAGGTGCTTTTGTGGTTCAAAAGAGAGCATTATTTATGACTTGTACAAATCCCCATGTGAGGTATTCTGGTTGCAGGGGCATCTGCAAGGTATAATTGTGTCTAACGATGCACGATGCATGTAAAAACAGTTGGCGCTTTGGCCACACTGTTGCAATTGCATCTTGACTTTCATTTACCGGAGCCCTTGGTCACCCATCTACCCTTAAGGCAGATGGGAAGATTGATAAAGTGTCTGTGTCTCCATGCCCCGGCTGAGCTATCTGGTTGTTACTCTAAATCAGACGACCCTATGCACTAAAAGTCACAATGCTCCAATCAAATGGGCAGTGCCCTCTCTTGGATGCAGTACCAACTGTTGCAAAAAAGAGGATGCTTTTGAGAATGCGCCACCAAAATGTTGCTTTTAATGTTAACATACGTTTTGTTTTCTTGGTCCTTTCAGAGAAGATGCCATCTTAGAATATCTAAAAATTGCACAAGATCTGGAGATGTATGGTGTGAACTACTTTAGTATTAAGAACAAGAAAGGCTCAGAACTCTGGTTAGGAGTGGATGCTCTTGGACTCAACATTTATGAACAGAATGACCGGTAATAAAACTATTCTCCTTAATCTTCTGATAGAGTGCACGGTGGAGGGTGTGGGTGTGGGTGTGTCTGTCTATCTGTCTGACTGACTGACAGAGAGAGTGATTGAGAGAGGGAAGGGTTTATAAGAGCACGACACAGCTGGATCTGACCAAGTCTCCACAGATGGTGACGGCCACCTTCTCCTTTGATCAAGTAGACACTGCCACATTCTTGGTAATATAGTCTGCAAGCAATTCTCTTTTCCTTTTCATCTTATGTGGTTTTGACATTGTTCTGTTGGCTCTTTCTAGCCCTGTCTTAGCCAGAGTGACTCTCTGTGCTGGCATTGGTTTGCCATTAGCTGCTTCCAGTTCTCACGCAATTTAATGAATCTACTGACAGATCTTTACTGGAACATTCATTCATTCATTCATTCATTCATTCATATAGCTGTCCAACTTAACCAAGGGTCTCTTGAGTAGCTTATGATTCTAAGATTATAAAATAATTATAACAATTTAAAAACATTAAAACAATAAAAACAAATGTAACTTGCTTTCTAATCCCAACATAATTATTTCCCAGAGATTAAATTACTTCCTAAACTCAGAGGGATTTTGGGCTTTATTTTGCTCTCATCCTCATTGTCCTTGAAACAGAAGTGAGGAATTTCTTCAGATTGATTAAGAGGGCTGGGATTTTTTTGCTTCCTGTTATATGAAGCTAAGCTCACTGCTTGAATTATCTCTGTATGGTCTGTATCTTCATATACCTTCAGGCTGCAAGAATTGTTCTGGGCAGTCTTAATTTCATATATCAAGAGACTTTTGATACACATAGATTTTAATTACTAGGAAAAGTTACTCTTATGGCCCAGATTTGTGCAGGTGATCCTTGTCTTGTTAGATGACACCTACCTACTCTAGTGTAGGAAGCACCGTGGAAGTAAATGCAATATGAGGGTGTCTTCCTGGCCTTTATGGAGTGGGGTGGCTGCACAATTTGCAACAAAACAGAGGTGAGGGCGCGTGGAGGGCAGGACCTACCTGGCATTTTAAACTGGGCATTTCCCCCTTCCTTGCGATCTCTGCCATTTTGGAGTTCAAGGTTGGATTTGTAGGCATCTACAGGGAGGATAAGAGACAATACAGGGAATCCTTGACTTACAGCCATTCGTTTACCAACGATATGAAGAGGCTGAAAAAAGTGACTTATGGCCAGTCTGCACAGATCCCCATAGCAAAAGGGCCACATTTGGGGCGCTTGGCCACTGGCATGTGTTTCTGAGAGTTGCAGCATCCCAGGGTCACGGGGTCACCCTTTGGCTTCCAGTAAAGAAGGTCAATGGGAGAAGCTGGATTCACTTAACAACCACAGGATTTGTTTAACAACTGTGGCAAAAGCAGGTGCAGTTCAGTTAACAGCTGCCTTGCACAGCAACAGAAATTTCGGTCCTAATTGTGGTTTTGAGGACTACCTTTATGCCTATCACGATGCCGATTATATTCTGGTCATCCTTTGGACCTGAATCCTGGCTTGGACTGGATGCCTCGGATGGCACCTTAGAAATTAGATGCCTTGTTCTGAGCTGCCATTCGTTTCCTAGATCTGTTCAGTTACAGAGTTTGCTCAGTTTGGAATTTCTGTGTCCATTCTGAATCCGAACACGTTCACTGGTGGGAAATGTATGGAGGGGGTGAACAAAAACAGGTATTTGGATTGCTGCAACTGTTCATTGAGGTTTAATTTTTGAAATTACAAATCCTTTTTCACAGGCTAACACCCAAAATTGGGTTCCCCTGGAGTGAGATCAGAAACATTTCCTTCAATGATAAGAAGTTTGTCATCAAGCCCATTGACAAGAAAGCCCCAGTAAGTTACGCTTTGCACCTTAACTGTTTTAGTGTATTGATTTATTCAGAGATTAATTAAAAAGAAGCGGAAAGTTCAGATCAAATGAAATTGAGGACTTGAGGCCTTTGGGGCCACTTCCTGGCAGTGGGTTTTGACTCTGCATTTGACTTCCTTTATTGTGGTCACCCACCAGAAATGAGCAGAGAGAATAGCAGGGCTACCTCGGCCAATCAGTCAGGGCCTTTTCCAGACTGAGTGCCCAAAGCATGCACACGCGAATGCATGTGTGCCCGAACCCCCAAATGCAATGCACATGTGGCCCCGCACATGCACCCGCCCCCCACATGCGCATGTGGGACCCCTGCACTCCACCCCCTGCACATGCGTGCATGCCCCCCCCCGCACATGCCCCACCACCCCATACATGCGCAGCCGAGACCCGACAACCAGGTGGCCAGTGGGAGGCAGGTGTGGATTGACAAGCGTAGCATCTTAGCCACTGAGCCACCACATCCCTTCCCTCTCCATTTGAGACACCTTGCTGTAAAAATTGTTGCCTTATGACACACACCTTTTTTTGTCCAGTTGAAAGTTACAAAAGATACAAGAATTGTAATAGTATGTACTGGTAGATGCTTGCAAAAGGAAATACTTGTTTGGAGACACGCTTAATTTCCTAAACATTACAGCCCATGTAATCAAGTTGTGTTGTTACTTCTGGAGAAAAAGAGGGCCGAGAGAAGCTGCCTTCAAGGCTAACCTGGTCCTTTCCCCTTTGCCAAGGATTTTGTCTTCTATGCTCCCCGGCTAAGGATTAACAAGCGCATTCTGGCTCTGTGCATGGGGAACCATGAGCTCTACATGCGCAGGCGTAAGCCGGACACCATCGAGGTGCAGCAGATGAAGGCTCAGGCCCGAGAGGAGAAGCATCAGAAGCAGATGGAGAGGTGAGTTGCCTGAGCACAGAGCTGCCCTCTGGCTGGGCCTCTCCGGCCAGGGATTCTCACAGCAGGACGTGGGTTGGGGTGCAGCGCCTTCTCGGGGGGGGGGGGGGGGCAGTGCAAAATCCTGCAACTGGGACGTGATCAGAAGACCCGGACTCCCAAGGGACAGGTAGACAAGTTGCGGCAAGGAGAGTGGCGGCTAACTCTTGGAATGCAGGCTCCAGATGAGGATAACAGCCAAGTCAGGTGTTCCAGGGTGCTTTGTTAAGGCGGAGGGAGGTTTCAAGAACTCTTATTTCACGAGGAGGGGGGAGTCAAAGGCTCTTTTGAGGTGTGTTTGAACAAAATCTCGGTGTAAAGGCAGCCTGCGCTCTATTGTAGACTGGAATAATTCTGCACAAAAGCACATTCTTGCATCTTAGGGATGCCAAGCGATAAAGTCGTTCTTCGCTCCGCCTCTCGGAGGTCCCGGAGGATGGGGACCACTGTTTAAAGGGACTCGGCAAAGACGGGGGAAATCCCTGACCCCCCTCCATTACTAGGAAGGGTTCTCCTGGCCCTGCCAGGGGATTAAAGACTTCTGAGCACGTTCCTTCAGCTTTTAAAAATGTGGAAAACCTGTTGAGACAATCCAGAGAAACGTGGTGGATTTTGAATTGAAAGTGTACAACCCCCAGGAGAGATCGGTTTTCCAAGCCATATTTTAATTTGAGATATGCAGATTATGCGGTTGGATTAAAAGATTTGGATGAGACAAGTTTGCCCCGTCTCCCTTTTCAGTTTGTTTAGAAAGTCACTAGAGGTCTTCAGACAGAAATTGGTGGAAGCGAGGTCATCCGTCAGAAGTATGTTAGGGGATCCTGTATGAGCAGGAGGTTGGACTAGATCGGGGTCTCCAACCTTGGCAACTTTAAGACTTGGGGACGTCAACTCCCAGAGGAGTTGAAGCTGGCTGAGGAATTCTGGGAGTTGAACTCCCCAAGTCTTAAAGTTGCCAAGGTTGGAGACCCCTGGACTAGATGAGATCTAAGACCATTTTCAACTTTGACTAAGTAGAAATTGCATACCGAAAGCCCTTAGAGAGGCTTAGCAGCCCATTTTTTCATATAAAGCAGGCATGAAATTGCTGCATTTTTCCTTTCCTCTCAGGGCTTTGCTGGAGAACGAGAAGAAGAAGAGGGAGATGGCCGAAAAGGAGAAGGAAAAGATTGAACGTGAGAAAGAAGAGCTGATGGAGAAGCTCCGACAAATTGAGGAGCAAACTAAGAAAGCTCAGCAAGGTGGGTAGGAGGGCTGGTCTCAGGATGGGCCCCGGGAGAGGAGCGCTGAGGGCAGCAGGGGTGATGTCTCGGCCTCTTTCTCCAGAGCTGGAGGAGCAAACGCGCAGGGCGCTGGAGCTGGAGCAGGAAAGGAAGCGAGCTGAGGAGGAGGCAGAGAAGCTGGCCAGGGAGCGGCAGGAAGCCGAGGAAGCCAAGGAAGCCTTGTTGAAAGCCTCCAATGATCAGAAGAAGACCCAGGAGCAGCTGGTAGGCATCAGCCCCAGGCATCTGGCACTGCTTCTGAGCTGCCCAGTCGCCAGGGAAGCCTCTTCGGTAGAGAGGCCTGCATTTGGGGGAGGACAATGGGAAGGTCAGCTCTGCAGCCAAGGTAGCCGAAGGGGAGGTGCTGCAGGAGGACAGCCCGGTGGACTCACGCAGAGGTGTGCAACGGGGTTGTGCAAGCCTGGGAAGCGTCCCCAAGGCCTCTCAAAAAGCTGCCCTTGTAGCAGAGCTCTCAGGATGACGCAAAGGGAAAATGATTCCTCCTGCCCATTTTAACAGGCCTTAATGATACTGCCATTAATCTATCTCAATGAATTTAATTTTAAGTGCTGTTTCATCCAGGAGCCCAACCAACTTTCACAGGGTAGCCCCTGACATGCCTTCCAAAGATGTGCAGCCCAACCGAAGATGCACTTCCTAGTGTGTGGCATGCAAAGAAACACCCCCCCCCCCCAAAAAAGCAGCTCCCTGCTGTGAGTCACAGAAAGTGCAGGAGGCCCCTTTTTCTGCTGGATCAGCTCAGGCCTCCTGAGTGGGACTCCACCTCCTCCTACCAAAGGCTGCGGCTGATTAACAGAATAACAATAACAGAATAACAGAGTTGGAAGGGACCTTGGAGGTCTTCTAGACCAACCCCCTGCTCAGGCAGGAGACCCGATATGATTCTGAATACATGGCTGCCTTATCTCCTCTTGAAAACTTCCAGTGATGGAGCACCCACGACTTCTGGAGGCAAGCCGTTCTGCTGATTACCATATTTTTCAGATCATAAAGCGCACTCCCCCCCCCTCAAAAAAATGGGTGGAAATCAGGGGTAGGTCCCACTTACCTTTGCTACTGGTTCGCAACGGGACAGCGTGCATGGGTGCTTGCTTCCACGTGGCGCTTTTGCACATGCACAGAGCATCCATGATGACTTCCATGTGGGTGGGCAGAGCCTCCTGCTGCCGTTACTACCGGTTCGCAAGATCTGGACCGAACCGGTAGCAACCACCACTGGTAGAAATGTCTGTGCATTTTATAGAGCGAATACGGGCCTGTTTCTGGCCTCCCAAACCCTCCGTGCATCGCATTCAGAAGCGTCCAGAAGCACTTTGCAGGCCAAAACCCTTTTTGCCCTCCCCAGCGTTGGGGCGGCTGAAAACGGGACGCGTGGAGGGTCTGCAGAGTGCTTCTGGACGCCGGGGAGGGCAAAAACTAGTTTTTTTCTTTTCCTTCTCTAAACCTAGATGCGTTTTATGGTCCAGTGCATCTTATGGTACGAAAAATGCGGTAATTGTTCCCATTGACAGGAAATTTCTCTTTAATTCTAGGTTTGATCTCTCTTAATGATCTTCCACTCTTACTTCTTCTCCTGCCCTCAGATGCTTTGGAGAATAGGTGGACCAACCTCTCTTCTCTGTGACAGATTTTCAAATACTGGAAGACTGCTCTCATGTCTTAATCCTTCTCTTTGTTAAACATTCCCAATTCCCGCAAGCATTCATCATATAATTTATCCTCCAATCCCCTAATCATCTGTGTTGCTCTTCTCTGGACTCTTTCTAGAGTCTCAGTTTCTTTTTTGAATCGGGAAGAACAAAACGGGATTCCGTATTCCAAGCGGGGTCTCATCAGTGCGCTATAAAGCAATACTACAACATGTGATCTTGATGCTATCCTTCTGTTGGTGCAGCTCAGGGCTGCATTGGCCTTTTTGGCGGCTCTGCAGCTGAGCAAACACAGAAGGAGCCTTGGAAGTAGGAGCAGGGGAAAGAAATGAAGGGAGATGTAGGAAATTGTCTTTTTTTCCAGCAGCTGTGATTTAGCAGCTAATCCGGACGATATTAAAATGGGAGTGGACAGTTTGGTGGAAAATATGGGGGGATCTGACTAGTCCCTGAATTGTGGCCTGGAACTCCTGATGGCCGAGAAGCCACCCAAAAGGGCCCTTCCAGGCGCAGCCGGTGGCCTTGGAGGCTGGAGAGGGGGGCCTTGGCCCTGAGGCTGCCGGGCTTTCTAAGGTTGCAGAGGTTTGACTGGGCTGCTCTGTTCTCCTTGCAGACCAGCGAGATGTTGGAGCTCACCACCCGGATCTCGCAGCTGGAATGTGCGCAACAGAAGAAGGAGAGCGAGGCGATGCTGTGGCAGCAGAAAGTGAGTGCCCGTTGCTCTCCTCCGCTCTGCCTACCCAGCTGCCCGCTGGGACTGGTGAAGGGAGAGGGCTGGGGAATTGGAAGAACTTTCAAAGAATGCCTGTTTTTGTTCCAGAGAAGTGGGAAAGCCAAGACTGTTTCTAAAGGGTGTCCAGCCAACCTACGCCGATGCTGGCAGCTTGTGCATATACTGTAAATACATACGGACCTGACTTTTTGTTCTCCGGGCTCTGCTCTTTCTCCTCCCTGAGTACAAAATGGGCCTTTGGGATTCCTTAATATTTTGGCTGGTGGCAGAATTCCAAAGATCTTTGTGGAGGCCCCACTTCTCTCCTCCCATTGACTTTCTTCCTTTTGTACAGGCGCCCAGAGCGACTTTTCTGCACAGAGTGCTATTTGTGTGACTTAACTTGTTCTGAAGCTTTCTTGCCAATCAAAAGAGCTTTCCAGTATTACTATACAAGACCAAAATATATCTGGAGATGTGAAGCCAATACATTTTTGTTGCCCTTAAAACTTTGCATGCAGACTCCTCCTTGGGCTGTTTTTGCTCTTAGTCCTTGCAAAAGTGACATTTCTGACATCCCGGATGGAGGCGTTTCTCTCCTGCTGCTCCAGTCAAACGGCTGGATCCCCTCACAAATCTAGTTTCTGCTCTCTTGGCCTAAGCGGGTTTCTCGGGGTGCTTTCAGCTGTGCGCTCTCTCTTTCAGGCCCAGTTGGTTCAAGAGGACTTGGAGAGGACCAAGGAGGAGCTGAAGTCCGTCACCAGCACTCCGCACGTGTCTGAGCCCATGCAGTCGGAGAACGAGCACGATGACGAGCAGGACGAGAACGCAGCGGAGGCCAGTGCGGAACTGCGGGCACACGCCTCCATCAAGGACCGCAGCGAGGAGCAGCGCACCACCGAGGCAGAGAAGAACGTGCGGGTCCAGAAGCACCTGAAGGTGAGGCGGGCCTCACTCGGCCCGGTGCAGCTGGTGGACTAGGGTGGTACTTCTCCACCTTGGCAACTTGAAGAGGTGTTGACGTGGCTGGCTGAGGAATGCTGGGAGTTGGAGTCAACACACCTTCCAGTGGCCACAGTGGAGGAGCACTAGACTAAGGAAAAAGCCAAAGGCCAGGACTGGAGCTGCCCTTGGATGGGACAAAAAATGGATGGCTTCAGGATCTTCAGAGCTGGTGGCTACACAATTGTTTACCCCATGGATATAGGGCAGGGACAGGCAAACATTTTTGCAGTTGGGTCTTTTTTTAAAAAGAACAGAAGGAAAAAAATGTTCTGGTTTGGGATCACCAAGATCCCAACATTATCAAAATAGGCTGGTTGGAATTTTTAGACTTTTTGTAAAAAAAAAAAAGAAAGAAAAAAAAGTCAAATTGTGTTTTAGGGTATTTTTCTGAAAAGAGAAGGGGAAAGCTTTTTGAGCCCCGGTGGCACAGTGGTTAGAATGCAGTATTGCAGGCAAACTCTGCCCATAGTCTCTAGTTCAATCTTGGCCGGCTTGAGGTTAATTTAGACTCCCATCCCTCTGAGGACAATAAAATGCGGACCCAGGTTGTTGGAGGCCATATGCCGACTCTAAACTGCTCAGAGAGGCCTGAAAAGCACTGTGGAGTGGTCTATAAGCCCTAAGTGCTGTGCCTATTGCCATTCTGTGGGCAGCTGAATTTCACCAACATGGCCTCGGTGCGGGTTTTAGCTCTTGGGGGCAAAGAAGCAGCTGGAGATGAATTGCCCCACCCAGTCTAGGCAGTAAGGCTGCCCTCGGCTCCTGCTGCCCAGCCCACTGTCTGAGAGCAGCCATCGCTTGTAGCCCTGGGTCGAGGTTCTCACTCACTGGGAATCTTCTCATTATCCTTGACCTTGTGGGGAGGAGGAAGAGATCTGGGCAGCTGCTTGGGTGGCAGGCAGCCTTGTGGGATCTCTGCTCTTGACCTCCAGGCACCTTCAGCCTGGGATCCCTGGACGTTGGTGCTCAGTATCCACACCAACGTGCCCATTTCTGTCTGGGACGATGGAAACTGAAGGCCCCCAAACAGGGAGTGCGCTGCCTACTTGAGTGGTGGTACCAAGTGTGAATTAATTCTTCCCACTGCTCTGTTCTAGCAAATGGGAGTGGGGGATGCTATGTCCCATGTGACATCCCCTTGCAGCCACCCAGGTTTCTGAGGGCAAGACACAACTCTTGATCACGCCCTGCAAGGAAAGGGCCGATGAGACAAAGCTTTGTGCCAAAAGGTAGAAAGAACCAGTCCTAGCCAGGAGGAAGGATCTCGGACGGGCTCCCTCTGGATGCCTCAGGTGGCTGATGTCTCCCCCTTCTCCCTTACTGTCCTGCAGGCTCTCACCTCCGAGTTGGCCAATGCGCGGGACGACACCAAGAAGACAGCCAACGACATGATCCACGCAGAGAACATGCGGCAGGGCCGTGACAAGTACAAGACGCTCCGCCAGATCCGTCAGGGCAACACCAAGCAGCGCATCGATGAATTTGAGTCCATGTAGTCATTCCATTCTCTGCTGTACCTTCCCCCCCCTCTGCCCTCCCCCTCCCCTCATGCAAATTTGCGATGCTGGAACCATCCACTACAGGAGAGTGAATAGATCGGCCTCCTGGGCTGGTGTTGAAAATGGGACCAAACAGGAAGAAAAAGCAAAAATCAGTTGTGCCTTATTATTATTGCAGTTTTCCAGCGGCCGGCCTCTGTTTAGCAGGGCTGATGAGCTTACGTATCCCAATGCTTTTTATTGCTTATAAGAAAAATATTAGTGCCGCTGAGCTGCCGGCGGAGTCGCTGCCTAACCACGGACCGCTTCCCCCTCCTAAGCTCCCTTGCTGGGCTCTGGAGGGGCACGGCCTGGCTCTGTCCTAACTCCAGTCCCTGCCGGGGCTTTTGCTTCTCCAGGTAGATGCTCTGCTTGGGAAGAGGACATTGTGGAGAAGGGAAGGAAGCACCCCAGGGCGATCGATGGCCAACGTGCCTTCTCCCCTCTTGGCGCCAAAGCGCAAACCGCTGAGCAGGCCTAGCCAGGCCCTCGGGTCTCTTTGCGTTCTCCAAGTGCTCCTTACTGAGACTGTTGAACAAAATTGGATGCGCCTTCCCTTCTTCCCAGTAGATTTGCTGCAGAACCGTTGTCTTCCCAAAAGGAAAAAGTTTGGCCATTCATTCTGCCAACCTTGTCAAAGCATTCAGAGAGGTTTTGGGTCAGCCGGAAACCTCCAACCGGCGCAGCTGCAAAACTACACCGCTCAGCCTCTTAGGGCATGCCTCCCATGTGCCTGGGCCCACGGACATGCCTGATGGTGCCTTAATGACGCTCCCTTTCCCTCCTCTAGTTGTGTAACGTTTTATAAAAGTCTTCTTACTTCCAGTAATGCAAAACCAAAAATACTTTACACAAAGATGTATTTTGTGTGTGACTCTCCATGTTGCCAGCCGTTCTACTGTTAGGAAGGTGAGGTTTGGTTTTGAAAAGGTGCCGTTTCTGCTGCTTTCTTTTCTGTCGGAAGGGCGGGCGGCCCCCGTTTCCAAAGCCCGTCCCTGGGGGGGCCTGCAGGTCTGCGGCTCTAGACAAAGACGGGTGGGTGGCCTCACAGGACCATCGAAGGGTCTCTCGGCTCTTTGAAAGGAGCCCCCTTTTTGAATTGTCCCGGGGTGCCTGTCCCGGGACTCTTCCCATGGATGCGGAAGGGTTGGAGTCTGGGGTCTTCTGCCTCCTCTCCCAAACTTCACTATAAATGGCTTCCTCTGCAGGAAACCTCCCCCCCACCCCACCCACATCCCCGAAATCCCCCTTTGCTTAGCCCCCTTTAAGCCTTTTCCTACACTTTTGGCCTTTTCTGCCTTCCTCCTGCACACACACACACACGCACACCAATCCCAGCTTGCATTTATCCAAAAAGTATTATTCTGAAAGAGCACCACAGCTCTAAAAGCAAATTGCACTGGGTGTAAAGTTGGCCAAAGTCAAGTCCACTAAGGGTGGTGAGAAGGAGCTGCCGCACGATTGTCCCACAATTGAAGCCCTGGGCCTTGAGGCGGTGCCGGGAGACCTGCGCCTTGCAGCCGGAGGGGTCTCGGTGTAAGCAGCCCAACGTTTCCAAAGAAAGACCCTGCAGAATGCCCCCCTCCTCCTCTCTCCCTCTCCCTCCCCTTCCTTCTTCCGATTCCACGTGCCTTTGGGAAGGGATGGAGGGGAGGGTGTGGACAACCATCTCCTTCTCCCACTGAAATATTACAATGCCATGGCTTTGAACCGTTTCCTAAAAATTACTCATTGAGTAATTACTCATTACTCGTTTCCCTGCGTCAGCATTAAAACTTGTGGTGCTGACATTGTTCCTTCCTGTAAATTCGGCCTAAGCTTGCCAGAGGCCTGCTTGGATTTCCTTTCTTTGCCCCTGCAAAAAACGCCTCCCGGGTGGTTTCCGTGTTGCCCCGGGCGCTGTGGGGCTGCCACCCAGCCGCTTCCAGGACAGGCAGCCACCTGCCGGGGGCCGTGAGTTCGCCTCCTTCTCCTCAGTAGTTGGTTCAGCTCTTCCCTGATTTTAACCAGTATTATGTACTCCAGTGACAATGGTATTGATTTCATGCTCTTTTCTAGCTATGCATGATTAGAAAATATTAATCTCAGAAGTGTTGAGGGGGAAGTAACTCTGTTCTCCCTTCATAGAAAATGTATACTGTGTTGTAAAGAGATGATATTTTGCAGAAATTAATGTAAGATGCATTCAGTATTACAATTGAGATTTTTAGATTTTTTTTTTTAATTATTGGGTTAGAAAACGTGGAGGCTTTTTCCTTCCTCTCCGCTCCCCCGTCTGTTTACTGCTACACCTGGGTATGTGCTATATCCCTCTGGGGGAGGGAGTTTGCCCAATTAATCATCCTTTTTTTTTTTTTTTTTGGTCTGGCTTTATATTTGTTGTTACGGAATTTTTGCTGTAAATTATGTCTTCTTTTTTTGACCATCCTTTTTACATGTAATGTCAAAGCACCAGCCTTCTCAGGGGAGGGTCTGCAAGGCGGCCTGTGGGGGGAAGCGGAGACCCCACCCAGCACTTGCTACTGTCCGAGGTGTTTGACTCGACCCCCCCCCCCCCCGTCTCTTTGTATCAGTGCCAATAAAGTTTAGACAAGGCAGCTGCTGCGGCTTCCTCCAGACTCCTCTTTTCTTAACCGGGATGTCCCATCTGGCCCCTGCCCTGCCAGAGGCGGTGGGGGGTGGGGGGTTTGGAATGGGCTCTGGCATGCACCTTCTCTGGCTTCTCTTTTGCTCTGCCTGGTCCAGGAAGCATCTGCTGGAGGGGACAGCCTCGGGTTGCCCAAACGCCAGAGAGAAGCATCTTCAGAGAATTTTGCCCCCACACTATCCCACTTCGCCACGTGACACCCCCCCCCCCCGAATGCTCCCTGTTCTGCGGCAGGACCTGGAAGGTCCCTGGTTCTCCAGCTGCTCCCACCGGCTCCCTTGCAGATCAGCAGAGGGCAAGCAAATGGCACCAGCCCCTCCTGTTCCCCAGGCACGTGGGGGTGGGGGGGCAGCTGTGCAGTGAATGCCTACCATTTGGGTGGGACTGGTGAGAGTGATCCCAACATCCAGGCTCAAATGGGGTCCTGGAGCTCCCACGGATTTGGGAGTAGCCATACCTTCCCCTGAGCTTGGCATCAAAGGTGGCATCCTAGGTAGTAAACAGCAGAAGAGTGAATTGTGCATTACGTGACTAGTTATTTATCCCATCTTAGATAGTGCAACATCTAATCCTTGTCCCTTCTCCTACTTTCCTCGCAACAACAACCCTGTGAGGTGGGTTGGGCTGAGAGGGAGTGATTGGCCCAAAGTCACCTGACTGACTTCCATGCCTAAGGCGGGACCTGAATTCATAGCTCCTGGGTTCTAGGCCAGCACCTTTTAAGGCCGAACGGGCTCTATAGCTTTTCACTGATTAGGAGCAGGCAAGTTGTAATTGTTGGGGGCCACACAAACTTTGGAGAGGTGCCCGGGGCATGGTGGGTGGGTGGGTGGGCGGGCCTTTATCCTGCACGAGAGGACTTTCTTCCCCGTTGGAAGTAATTTTATTTCTTTTCCGTTTCTGAGCTCCCACCTCTGTTTTCTCTCCTTCCAAAACGGCCAGTAGCCTGCGGAGACTTTCAGCCAAGCCCTGGAGGCCTCGGGTGGGCTGCGCTTGCTTGCCCTCCCAGCACTGGCCTTGGGGAGTTCCTCGGCCTCCTTCAAGGGGGTCCATCAGAGGGTCAGCAACCAACTGAACCTGGGTCTCAAGTGGATGCCCCACCAGGATCAGCCTTGAGCTCTTTATTCTTCAGCACTTGTAATGGTTCAGACCAAGAGGCGGAGGGGATGCGCAGCCAATTTGCAAATGAAGTGACTGAGGAACAGAAGAGAACAGAATCACAGAGTCGGAAGGGACCCTGGAGGTCTTCTAGTCCAACCCCCTGCTTAGGCAGGAAATCCTACACTACTTCAGACAAATGGCTACACAATCTCTCCTTAAACACTCCCAGTGTTGGAGCATTCACAACTTCTGGAGGCAAGTAGTTCCACTGATTAATCGTTCTCACTGTCAGGAAATTTCTCCTTAGTTCTAAGTTGCTTCTCTCCTGGATGAGTTTCCACCCGTCGCTTCTTGTCCTGCCCTCGGGGGCTTTGGAGACAAGAAACATTTAGAATGGTCTTTATAGCCTAGAGAACAAAGCTACGCGTAACGATAGCTTTGAAAATAAGAGATGCAAAATGAAATAGAAAGCACATGCATTGTTGTAGGATGTGACATTCCAGATTTAGTAATTGCATTCTTGGGGACGGGGGGGGACACTTGTAGTCGTTGCCTGTGGACAGAAATGAACCAAGAACGGGACGAGCTACAAAATAGTTGGATGCAATTTTAGGGCTCATCCAAGAGTTTCCAAATAACAAGACAAAAATCCGGCGGCACTGAATAAAATTATGCTTAAAATTAAGAGAAGAGAAACAGATTTATTAGTTTAGAAAGTAGAAAAGAGACCAGCAAAAATTGTGAAAATAAAGGAAAATGTTGAGAAAAGAGGGTCGTAGGCCCAGCACACCTGTTTTTGTGGGAACGGGAAACTCTTGAAAATGGTGCCACTAGAGGGCGCTCTAACCTTTTATGTGGTCATTTTTTATACAGTTCTGTACAAATCCAGCTGCTTTGTAGGCGAATTGCAGCAATGATGAAGTCGCTGGTGGATTTTGCAGACTCCTCCTTTCCCTCCTATAGAGCCCACCTCCTTCGGGCGAAATGCCACATTTATGCTACCGGCCTGTTTCTTTTTCAATGCTTTCATGCTCCGTAAGGTAGTCATGTTTTTTTCTCCTGTTTTAATGCGTTTCCTTAAAAAACAAAAGCATTTCGAAGATCAACAGGAAAGTGAATTCAAGATTTCCAAGCAAGTCAGCCCAGGTAGGTGAAGGACTGCAAGGCAGAAGACGGAGGGCTCTTTCTCCGAAGCACCAAAACACACCACCTCGGCTCCTCTTCCCGGTTCTCCTTCTGTAAGGCAGATACCAGACTTGCATTATAGGCAGGGTGACCAGTGGTGGGTTTCAAAAGTTTTTACTGCAGGTTCTGTGAGTGTGGCTTGGTGGGCGTGGCATGGCTTGGTGGGTGTGGCAGGGGAAAGATATTGTAAAATCTCCATTCCCACCCCGATCCAGGGGAAGGTTACTGCAAAATCCCCATTTCCTCCCGAACATCTGAGACTGGAGGCAGAGAATAGATGGGGGTGGGGACAGTCAGAATTTTTACTACTGATTCTCCGAACTACTCAAAATTTCCGCTACTGGTTCTCCAGAACCGATCAGAACCTGCTGAAATCCACCTCTGGCAGGGTCCCAGTTAAGTAGGAATATTGACAACAGCCATGTAAAATGTTCCCAACATTTTCTAGTCCAGCACCGCCTTCACATTTCTCATAATTTATGTTGCAGTTAAAAGTGCTCAGGAATCTTTTGACAAGCCCTACTCTCCATTCTCACGTACATTTCCCAAGGAAGCTCATTCCCAAACCATCACGACTTCTGTGCCTTGTCTGGTCAGAGAAGCTGAACAAAGTCTGGCCTGATCAACCTTTAGCTTCTCTTTAGATTTCATTCCTACCAGATTTCAGATAGGAAAGGCTGGAGCAAAATGCTGAAATCTGCCCCCCGCCCCCCCCCATCCCGTTGGTGGCATCCAGAAAAGTGTCCGTGCCCCTGCAAAGACCTCCTTTGACTGGCACCTGGGGGCTTCTGTCCCAGGCTGGCTCCTTTCCTTGCCCTCAACATTGCTGGCTCTCCTCACCCCGTTTGGGCTACCAGACCCCTCTGCCCACCCGGAGGAATGCTGCTGTGATAATGCGGAGTAAACCTTTGACCAGGGTCCACACATTTCTGTACAATATGCAGTTGTCCCAATTACCCTGTCAAACACAACAGCCACCTTGTCTTTGATAACATTAATATTCAGCTTCATTGGATTGGATTGAATACTTTATTTGGCCAAATGTGATTAAACACACATGGAATTTGTCTCTGGTGCAGAATTTGTCTCAGTGCACCTGCAAAGCATATAACAATCATCAGTAACGATAGTCATCATCATCATCATACCAATAAGAATGGGGGGAGTAGAGAAGATAATAAGAGTAAATAATACTGCAGCCCTACTACGTGGGTACATACCCATAAGCATTAGGCAGCACTGTGAGAATTAGGTGTTGAGCCGAGTGATGGCGTGAGGGCAAAAAGTGTCTCTGTGGAGAAGCTGAAACCGTTTATGTTCAGGATGTGAGAGGTCTGTAGACATTTTCTCAGCCCTCTTTCTGGCTCGTGCAACGTACGGAGAGTCAATGGAGAGAGCTCACAGCCCTGGGTAATTGCCCAGGTATTAGATGTAATTTTCCCAAGCTTTATCTGTTGCTTCCTATCTCTCGAAAAACATTCTCCTTGATGCATCTTTATGTCTACCTAATATTGATTGCAGATTATTTTGAGTCTCACAGCAACACAATATCATTTCCCCACTAAAATATATGACTCATCTAATGTCTCTAATATCATTGCAGACCTCCCTGTACACTTACCTCTCAAGACATTTAAAGACCCCAAGGAATCCTGGTCCCCACTCCTCCCTCTCTGACTATATGTTCCTCCTACTGCAGAGCAATGCTGCATTATGTTCTTCAGCTGTTGAGGGACACACCCCAACATGCCACCCCTCCTCTTGATGGTCATCCCTGACCGGCTCCACGGTCTCCACATTCCAGAATGGAGAGAGGTCACCAGCTGCCCTGCCAATGTCCTTGGCACAGGCTCCACGCCACATATGTCTCTCCTATCTCTCTGCTCAAGGTTCTCCAGTGAGATAAGCAGCTCAGTGGTTCCTATCCCAGCCACTTCCACAGGTTGATGTGATCGACCAGTTTTACAGACAACGTGAATCTGGGATAGAACATGGCAGGAGCAGCTGGGGAATCAAACCCTTCAAATCCTGGCCAGGAAGTTAATGGCTGAAAGGGACCTTGCAAGTCTTCTAGTTCAACCCTCTGCCAAAGCAGGAGACCCCCCACCTGGATAAATGGCTGTCCAGTCTCTTCTGAAAAACCTCCAATGATTGAACGCCCACAACTCCAGGAGACAAGCTGTTCCACTGATTAATTGTTCCCAGGAAATGTCAGGAAATCTGTCCTTAGTTCTGGGTTGCTTCTCTCCTTCATTAGTTTCCACCCTCTGCTTCTTGTCCTGCCTTCAGGTGCTTTGGAGAATAGATTGACCCCTTCTTCTCTGTGACAGCCCCTTAAAAATATTAGAAGACTGCTATCATGTCACCCCTAGTCTTTCTTTGGTTAGACTAGACATACTTAATTCCTGCAAGAGTCCATCATACATTTTCCAGCTTCCAGTCCCCTAATCATCTTTATTGCTTTTCTTTGCACTTTTTCTAGAGTCTCAACATCTTTTATATATCATGGTGACCAAAACTGGATGCAGTGTTCCAAGTGTGGCCTTACCAAATAGTATATAGTAGTACTATCACTTCACATGGTCTTGATTCTGTACCCTTGTTAATGCAGTCTAGGATTGCATTGGCTTTTTTGGCAGCTGCTGCACAATTCTGGCTCAAACGTACCGTATTTTTCTGATTATAAGACGTTCCGGACTATAAGACGCACCTACCCTTTTTTGGGAGGAAAAGAAAAAAAAAATCGGCCTCTGCTTCCCAGCAATTTTTTTTTTTTTAAATTTGATTTATATGCCGCCCTTCTCCGGAGACTCAGGGCGGCTTACAATGTGCTAAGCAATAGCCTTCATACTTTTGTATATTTACAAAGTCAGCTTATTGCCCCCACAAACTGGGTCCTCAATTTACCTACCTTAGAAAGGATGGAAGGCTGAGTCAACCTTGAGCCTTGGTGAGATTCGAACCTGCAATAATTGCAGGCAGCTGATGTTAATAACAGGGCTTTAGACCACTGTACTATCCAAGGCTCTATCTCTATTGCAGCAAACAGCGGAGGCCCGTGCAGCAATAGGCAATGGCAATCCCTGCAACCTGAAACAGCTGAGGGTTGGAAGGCCGATCCAACCGACAATCAACTGCTTGTGCTAATCAGGCTGTGCTGAAGCTGAAATGGGCTGTTTGCTATAAGGAGGTAAATTGCTGGGAGGCAGTGGCCAAAGATTTCTCTCACAGTTACCACTGTTGAGCCAGGTACCACTTATCCTATACCTGTGTACATGAAAAGCCTTACTTCTCTCAACATTGAATTGCAAAGTTGCAGTTGCAAAATGCTGGATAGGGACCAGTGTTCAAGTCTGTCAAGATCCTTCTGGATCCTAAGCCTATCTCCTGCAGCAAAACAATGACAAAAACCATTTTGAATGCCTTTGGATCAATATAAAAGGGTGACAAAAGAGGGACATTGTCATTGTATACTACAGAGTAAGTTGTATACAAACCAAATAGAGGAAATAGATGAACCTTTTAGTAGTCACTTAACTAAGGTATGTAGGAAGCACACCACAATAGGGGGCTTTAACAACCCTGACATCAACAGGGAGACAAACTGCACTTAGTGGAAAATCAAACCGTTTCCTAATGAACTGAGCAGACAACTTTGTCTCCCAAAAGGTACGGAAGGGAACCGAAGGGTCAGCTATACCAGACTTAATTCTCACTAGCAGAGATGAAATGATAGGTGGCATTAAAGTTACAGGAAGCTTTAGGGGGAGTTCCATGCAATATTGGAATTCAACATCGTAGAAACCCCAAGCAATCAAACGGTCAAACTAGCCTCGGAGTTTAGGAGAGCTGATTTCAATAAACTTAGAGCTTGGGAGAGATTCAGTGGATGAAAATCCTCAAGGGGAAAACAGTTGCAGGAATTGGGTATGTCTAGTTTAATGACAAGAAGGATTAGTGGTGACAAAGACCCTTCCAACTCTCTTATTCTTTTTAAAATGTTGGCTATTCCCCCAGTTTGATGTCGACTGCAAATCTGAAGTGTTCTCCCTCTATCCCATCACCTAAAACATTTATGAAGATGTTGAAGAGTCCTGGGCCCAAAGCAGAAACCTGAGGTACCTCACTGCATGCTTCCCTGCATGTAAGATGTAATTCCATTAAGGATCACCTGTTGAGTATGGTTGTTCAGTCAGTTACAAATCCATCTGGTGGTGATGCTGTCAATCCTACATTTTTCTATCTTGCCAAGGAGACCCATTCTGACTTCTTGTCTTTTTGACAAGACAAGGGGGTCCCAGAGCTTCTCAGACATGGCTGGCATCATGGCTGGCAGTAATAAAAAAATAAAATGCAACACAGAACAATTATTCAAAGTAGAAAGCAGCATGGCCACATCTCCAGGAATCTCCAGTGTTCAAGTTCACCTGTTAAAGGGATGCATTGAGCATCTTCCGGGGGGTTCAGTTACACATACGCATTGGAGCAGGGCACATTAGCCACGGTTCTTTTTTAATGTTCTGATCCTGCCAATCCACTCTCTTGCAAATGAAGAAATCGAGATTACCTCAAAGAGCTCTGATGGTCCAAAAGGACATGCAGCATCTTCTCCCAGCCTTGAAGGAGACTTGAGAAGTGGGAAGTCCAAGCCATAAATACCACTGACAAGCCCTGGGCGAGGTTGCCAAGTTGTCTTTGCACAAAGAATGCTTCCCCTCTTAACCTTTGCATCTCATAAGAAGGTCACTGCAGGCCTGACAGATGGAATTCTTGTCATGTCGACTGGCGAGGACATTTTTCTCGGTCTTCTCCTAAGGACGTTATTGGCCATCGCTGGCTGGCTTCATCACCTCAGGAAGCCTTTAGCTCTGGGTGTGTGCTTTGCCATCATGGCTTGTTAACCATAGTTCATGCCTAAGCAGATTGTGTGAATAGCACCGGTTTCTGCATCTGAAACATTTCCATTTAGGGTTTTTGCATGTTTTATGTATAAAACAACGAATGGAGCCGTTATACTGTTCTAGATTTCATTGAAGTCTGATAGCTTTGGTTAGAATTTTTCTTTTCTGCATTAATTTAGGCCAGGATCTGTCTTCTCACGGGTGGCCCTCCCTGTTCTCTCATGAGTCGTCTGCAGGTGATGAGTGGATTGGGGGGGGGGGGGTTATCTCCAGACTGAGTCATGTGCTCTGGGATGGCCCTTTGGCCCTAGGCCAGTCTTTCTCAACGTGGGCCGCTTGAAGACGGGTGGATTTCAATTCCCAGAACTCCCCAGCCAGCCAGTGGGGGGATTCCGGGAGTTGAAGCCCACTCCTCTTCAAGCAGCCATGGTTGAGAAACTCTGCAATCTTCTCCCAATGCCTTAGGAGCATTTTTGTAAATATTCCCCAGGGATGAAGTTTCCAAATTCCCAGCGTATCCTAAGCCTCTCGCAGCACAACCGCCGTTCCCCTTCTGGAGCTCTTCACTTTGGGCCTAAGGCAGACTAGGCATCGCTGCGTTTCCAGTCCTGGTGCCTGAACCACCAGGCCAAACAGGCCTTCAGAATCGTTTCCAAGAGCTTCCTTTGCAATGGGGTGAGGAGAAGCTTCAGTGGGTTTTGTTTTTTTAATTGTACAAATAGTCTTGGGTTCTGGATACTGGAACTTCCATTGCTAAGAAATAGGATTGTTGACTTCTGCTGTTGCCGTCAGCCATCGCTGACGGTCTTTTGAAGACCGCCAGCCCGATCGCCCGTAAAAGAGCCGTTTCGGCAACTGAAACGGCTCGAAAAACTCCGAGACTCGAGGTGCTTGTGAGGAGAGCCGGCGGCTGCAGGTAGAGTCCCCTGTGAGACCCCCAGAAAGCTTTTTCTGCTTCTGAGGAGTTAACAGGGTGGGACTCCCTATCCACCCCGCTGAAGCTCCGGACGAATGGGAAACTCTGCTTCAAAGCAGAGCAAGACAGCGCGGCAGCATTACCAATAACAACGAAAAATAAGGAAGATTTCAAACTTCTCACTAAACAGCAAGTATTGGAAGCTTTTTGGACTATTTTAAAGAGTTCTTAAAGTGAAAGTAATTTGGCTCTGAGAAAGGGGAAAAAAATGGCGCTTGCTTTCAGTGGAGAAAGCTGAAAGCGAAAGTAATCTGATCAGTGTATCCGGCTACATTTTAAAGTAACAAATCCGGCTGGAAGAGGCAGAAAAGTATCAAAAAAATAAAATAAAATAAAATAAAAATACCAATTGACTTTTATAGACCTGATTGAATCTGGAGAACTTTTTGGGAAAAGTTGCTAGAGTTTGTGGAAAAGGAAGATCCTTAAGAGGTAAAATGGCAACAAAGCAACCAGGGGGGGGCTCCCCCACACATAAACAGAAACAGCCTCAAACAGCGCAGTTGCAATCTCAGACAAAGGAAGAAAGTCAATATGACCTTATTATTAAAGAAATTCAAAGATCAGAGAAGGAGGTTAAAGGAATGGTTCAAGAGAAATATGATGCAGTCAAACAAGATATTCAAACAGTGGTTAAAGGCCTGTCTGAGGTAGTGTTGCAGATTGATAAAAAAGTGGAGAATCTTGCCTCAGAGATGGAGACCAAATTTAGAGCTTCTGATTCAAGAATTATAGAAATTGAAGAAGTTACACAAAAAATGCAAAATGAGATTACTATGATGCAATTTCGATCAATGGAATATGCTATTAGACTGAGAGGTGTAAAAGAGAACACCAGGGAAGATCTTAGGAAAATTTGTGCAGAGGCTTTGGCAGTTATGTTGAAAGTGGAACCAGACGTGGTTTTGTGCAAGATGGACAAGGTCTACAGAGTTAATTCTCGTGTGGCGGTACAAAGACAACTGCCTAGAGATGTGGTTATATACTTTACAGACAGAAGAATGAGAAATGAAATCTTGCAAAATTCTTTTGTTACAACAGTTCAAGTTGATGGAAGTGAGATTGGAGTTTTTAAAGAATTACCACCCAAAATGTTAAGAGATAGAAAGGATTTTGGATTTTTGGTGGCAGAATTGAAAAGACAGAACATACAATTCAGGTGGGATGCGCCAATAGGTGTAATACTCAGGCTGCAAGGAGTGAGATACCGCCTTAACACTATTGAAAAAGCAGAAGAATTTTATTATAACGTTTTGAAAGCGGGCTCTCCTCCTCCACGCACATCTTCACCAATAGATAAGGAAGCTCAATTACAAGCTGAGATTGATCAAGAAACAGAAGCACAAATAAGGCAGTCGCAAAGGGAGGCAAGAGAATTAATGGGAGCAGTAGGTGGTGTTGTGGTTGACCCTTTTGCACCATTTGAAGCTTCTCCTTTGGAAGAAATGTCTAAAACCATCACAGAGGAGGCGATGGCTTTGGAAGTAACAACATCCAAAATGGAAGAGCAACGTATAACCAGAGCAATGTCTAAACAAATGAAGCAACAGCAGCAAGAATATATAAAGCCACAGCGTGAGAAAAGACCTAAAGATAAGCAGCAAGCTGAAGTCATGGGAGGAGCTAAATCGAAGATTGCTACCGTAGGAGAGAATCTTCAACAATTGCTCTCAAAACTTCAGACAGGGTCAAATGGCACTTAAATTCTTGTCTTGGAATGTTAACGGACTGAATTCTCCGCAAAAAAGAAGGAAGATATTTCATTATTTGAGACAATTTCATAATGATGTTATTTGCTTACAGGAGACTCATGTAAAATTGCAAGATCAGAAATACTTGATAAATCCAAAATTGGGAACGCAATTTGCTGCTTCAAATGTGGAAAAGAAGAATGGAGTGGTGATATATATAAATAAGAGACTTGTAGCTAAAACTATAGAAGTAGATAAAGATGGAAGATATATTGCAATTGAAGTTATTACAGATGGTGGACCAATCTTGTTGGTCAGAATATATGCCCCAAATCAACAGCAGGAAAACTTTTACAAATTACTTCATTTAAAAATTCTGGATTGGGACTATTCAAACATTATAATAATGGGCGACTGGAATGGAGTAATCCAACCTAGATTGGATAAAAAAACTACGGCCAAAATAGGGAATAAACTACCACAAGCTTTTTTTGAACTGAAAGAGGATTTGGAATTGAAAGATATTTGGAGAATTCGAAACCCAAATGAATTGGACTTTACTTTTTACTCAGACAGGCACAAATCCTTTTCCAGAATAGACTTTTTTCTCTTAACTTCTAACTTACTTTCTAAAGTAAAGAAAATAAAGATATTTCCTAGGACTTTGACTGACCACAGTCCGGTCTGGATGGAAATCGAGATGGGCAAAAGAGAAAGAAGATCCTGGAGAGTAAATGAGAATCTATTTAGATATGAAAAAAATATAATTGAACTTAAAAAGCATTTAAAGGAGTTTTTTAAATTTAACCTGAACAAAGGTACCCCTATTGAAACAGTTTGGGATGCAGGTAAAGCATATATGCGGGGAGTACTAATTCAAATGAACTCTAAACACAGGCAGAATCAGCAGAAGAAAAGACTACAATTGGAATCTGAGATAAAAAAGAAAGAACAACAATTGATACAAAAACCAACAGACGGAAAATTGCAAATGGCTATAAAACTTCTGAAGGATCAATTTCAAATGCTTATAGCAGACCAAACGGCAACTAACTTACAAGTTGCAAAGCATAATACCTTTTCCAATGCTAACAAACTGGGCAGGTGGTTGGCGTATACCTTGAGGAAACAAGCATCGACACGAATTATTGATAGTACTGAATATGCTGATAAAGAAGTTTATCAACAAGATCTAATTAAAAAAGCCTTTTTGGAATATTATACTAAGTTATATGCTAAAGATGACATACAGAATATTACCATAGATGAATATCTAGAAAACAAGAGAATTTCAAAAATTTCAACGACTCAAAAGAAAAGCTTGGAACAATTGATAACAGTGGAGGAGATCAGTTTTGCTATAAAACAATTAAAACAGCTAAAGCTCCAGGGACAGACGGCTTAACTGCAATTTATTATAAAACTTTACAGGAAGAAATGATTCAGCATCTTAAAGATTTATTTTGTAATATACAACTAGGAGGTAAGATACCTTCCTCATGGAAAACAGCTTTTGTTTCATTGATTCCGAAAGAAGAATCAGGTCCTAAGAAACCAGAAAATTATAGACCAATATCTTTATTAAACACAGACTATAAAATCTTTGCAAAAGTATTAGCCAACAGATTGATGCCAGTTATTCAAAAGATAATTCACCATGATCAAGCAGGATTTATTGAAGGCAGATATATGAAGGAGAATGTTAGGCAAGTCATAGACTTAATGGACTATCTAGATAAGAATAAACAGATCTCTGCAGTGCTGGTTTTTTTGGATGCGGAAAAAGCCTTTGATCGAGTGAATTGGAACTTTATAATTAAGAATTTGGAAAAAATGGATTTGGGGGAGCGGTTTATACAAGCGATTGGTGCAATTTATCAAGAACAATATGCACAACTTATTATTAATGGATGTTTAACATCGAATTTCAACATACAAAAAGGCACCAGACAAGGTTGTCCATTATCCCCGTTATTATTTATTCTAACTTTAGAAGTCTTACTTAACGCAATACGGGATTCGAATTCCTTGATTGGAATAGTTATAAGGCAAGAGGACTACAGAACTAAGGCATTTGCAGACGACCTGGTTGTTACCCTATCACAACCTATGAATTCAATAATCCAGATGAAAAATATCATAGAAGATTATGGCATGGTATCTGGTTTTAGGTTGAATCAGAAGAAAACTAAAATGATTGTCAAAAATTTGACAGAGAGCAAAAAAAAGGAACTGGAAAGAATGGCAGGTTTTGAGATTGTTTCAAAGGTCAAATATTTAGGAGTACAAATCACAGTCTCCAATGCTAAACTGTTTCAAAATAACTATGAGGTTCTGTGGCAAAAGATACAAAAAGATATGCAAAACTGGAAGAAACTGCAGTTATCACTGCTTGGAAGAATATCAGCAGTAAAGATGAATGTTTTACCTAGACTTATCTTTTTATTTCAAATGATACTGGTGCTTAAATCAGACAAACCATTGCTAGAATGGCAAAAAGGACTGAACAAATTCATTTGGAATGATAAAAAACCAAGAGTTAAACTGAAAATAATGCAAGATACTGGTGAGAGAGGTGGTCTTAAACTCCCAAACCTTCGACTATATTATGAAGCAACTGCATTGATACAATTAAGTGATTGGTTTGGGAAAACTAAGACTGACTTGTTGAATATAGAAAGTCATGACCTGGTTTGGGGTTGGCATGCATACTTATTTTATGATAACAAAGTGGATAAAGTGTTTAATAGTCATCTACTTAGAAATGCCTTGTTGAGAGTCTGGAGAAGGCACCGAACTAATTGGGATTACAAGATTCCGTTTTGGTTGGATCTCGCTGATACCATGTGGAATACAAATATTAAGTCACTCGGGGGTTTCTTATATAAAGAGTTACTTTACTTTGAAGAGGGCAGGTGGCGATTGAAGACTTTGGATATGCTGTTGGAAGAAGGGAAATCGTTGACTTGGTTGCAGTACAATCAATTACAGATGAGATGGAAAGAAGATCAACAAACTGGTTTAATGGAATATGAAGTAGAATTGGTTGAACAGATAAAGCGGACAGGTCCAATGCATATTAAGAGAGTTTATAATGTTCTGTTAGAAAGAGACTCAGAAAATGAGCTAGTTAAAGATTGTATGATTAAATGGGCACAAAATTTCTCTCAACCAGTTATGATGGAAACATGGGAAAAAATATGGGTTCAGAATGTTAAATTTACACAGTCACAAAATTTACGAGAAAATTTTTATAAAATGTTTTATAGATGGCATTTAGACCCCAAGAAATTGTCTTGTATGTACCCTAATGTGCAGCCAAAATGTTGGAGATGTGATTGTTTAGATGCTACATATTATCACATCTGGTGGACTTGCAGGAAAGTGAGGGCTTTTTGGATAAAAATCTGGTGGGTTATGCAAAATGTTTTAAAGAAAAAAATTCAATTTTCTCCGCAATTTTTTCTACTGGGTATAGTTAAAGACTTTACACTGGGTGAAACTAAATTGATTTTGTATATGGTGACAGCAGCTAGGTTGTTGATTGCCCAACATTGGAAGAGTGATGTTTTACCGACTGTTGACCAATGGACCCAGAAGATGGCTGGATTTGCAGAAATGGCAAAGGTTTCAGCTTTTTTAAAAGACCAGACGCATGAGAAGTATATACAGGAATGGAAATTATGGATTGAGTATGTACAGAATAAGTATCAGACTAGAAAATATTATATCGCTTTTAGCTGAGATGATTATGTTAGTATGTTAGTAAATATAGAAAAAAGATATGGAAGATTGAATAACATATATATTGTTTGGGAATATTAATATTGCATATAATGGAAGTCAAGGGGGGGAGGGAAGAGGGAGGAGGGGGAGGGTTAGGGTGGGGACGGGACGGAATTATATATTGTTTTTATATGTATCTTATAATGTGGGGCTAGGGAGGGGGGGGGAAAGGGGGAAAAATTTGTATTGGTAAAACTTTTTCAATAAAAAAAAGAAAAGAAATAGGATTGTTAAGTGAGTTATCACACGGCCATGCCTGATTTTACAACCCTTTTTGCCCCGTTGTTAAATGAATCTAGCTCCCTACTGATTTTGCTTCTCAGAAGCTGGCTGGGGACGATGCCAAAGGCAAAAACATGGCCACCATAATAAATACAGAGTGGTTACCAAGGCCTGAATTTTGATGACACAACTGTGGGGACGTTGTGACGATTGCAACTGCTAGGGCAGGTTGTAAACCGCTTTTCTCAGCACCATCATGACTTTGTATGGTTACTAAATGGTCATATCTTGAGGACTGCCTGTACTCGGAAAAGGCTCTAGACGTCAGCAAAGGGATTTGCAGGTAGATTTGTCTCCATCTTCCTCCCACCTTCCATATGGGAAGGATGTCAGGTCCCCATAGATCCCTATCGGGGCACGGCCATTCTGGTGGACGGGGCCCTGGTGACCTTTTATGAGTTTTTCAAATCTCTGGCCCTTCCTTTCCTTCAATGTATCTTCCTGGGTTAGGGAGCAGGGAGGGATTGGCTTGGGGTCATCTGTTTTGTCTCAACTCCGGGAACGAGCAAGCGGTGCCTGAGGACAATGTCTTATCACCTTCTCAGCTCGAGGTTCCCACAACAACTTCACAGCTGTGGATTGGTTCACCTCGGCCTGGACAGAGGGGAGGTGTTTCTACAAATCTTTAAACTAAGGATTTTGAGCGGGAACTTCAGATCCTGCCTATTCTTCTTGCTATCACTATCTCCCAGTAAAAGTTCCTTTTGAAATGCAGCCTGTTTCAAGAGTTCTGCTTTCTTGAGGGGATAGGAGAGGCAAGTCCTTATGAAGGATGAAAAATCTTTTTTCTAGAAAGAAAACAATTATTGTGAGAAAATACTGATATTTCCTTGAGGATGTCGCTCCCCATTGCATCTCTGGGCTCATCCATGTCATGTCCCGATGCCCATTTTTAAGAGACAGGACTTCACATTGTGGCACCCATTTCATACCTCCTATTCAAAGAAGCCTGGTGTTGTTCTGCCCCAGCTACGGACCCCAAAGAACACAGCACACACAAATTCTATACAAAGCTTATTTTACTCAAATAACTTAGTCTTTATCAACCAAAAGCTGTTAATAAACTGTTTTAACAGCCTACCAGAATTCTAAGATAAGGTAATCACAATCTTACTAGAGTTGGCAGAAAGCCCAGAAACAATTTTGCAGAGAATCCAAACATGAAGGAGATTGAACTAAAGTTGTTCCCTACAGCTTACTGCAAGCGGCGTTCCTCTTTAAATAGGCTAAGGGGGTGGCCAATTAGCCGCAAGCCTTACTCTCGAGGAGACCTCCTCCTGAGGAGCCACTCCTGCCTTTTGGCAGCTCTCTGTGTGTGTGCATTGAGAAGAGGCTCCTCCTCTTCGTCCTCTTCACTTAAAGGAACTTCTGGAGGTTCTGAAGGCCCTGGCTGAATCCCTGCCTTTGGCACCACATCTTCTCCAGCCTCCTCACTGTCTGACTCGAGCGCCACACAACGGATCTGCCAACACCTACTCTGTTTCCCCCCAAAATAAGAGATCCCCTGATAATAAGCCCAATTGGGCTTTTGAGCGCATGGCAATAAGGCCAAGTGCTTATTTCAGGATTAAAAAAAAATATAAGACAGGGTCTTATTTTCGGGGAAACACGGTAGAAGCAAGCAGAGCTATAATTATTAGAAGCCAACACAGGCTTGTCAAAAACAGATCATGCCAAACAAACCTTATTGAACTCTTTGACCAAATGGCAACATTAGTGGACCAGTGAAATGCTGTAGACATAGCTGACTAAGATAGAACAGTGTGGGTTAGACAGCATCACCTCCAGAAGCCTTTGACCGAGTGTATGCAGTGGTTGGTTCTCAATGGAGCTGCACCTACACGGAGAGAAGCCTTCAGGGCTCTGCCTTAGGCCCAGGACTCTTCCACATCTTCCTAAATGGTGTAGATGAGGGGATAGAAGGGGAACTCCTCAGATTTGCGGGTGACCCCAAGCTGGGTGAGGGAATAGCTAACACTTTCAATGATAGGCTTAGCATTCTGAAAGACCTGGACAGACTTGAACACCGGGCCCAATCCAACAAAACGCAATTCAGGGATGAGAAAAGTTAAGATTTTCCACTTAGGCGAGAAAAACCGAATTCAGAGGTGTATAATAGGTGGTTATCTGAGAGAAGAGCCAGTCGACCTATTCTTCAAAAGACCCAAGGGCAGGGCGAGAAGTAATGGGTGGAAGTTCATTGAAGAGAGATACAACCTATAAGTAGGGAGAAATTTCCTGTCAGTGGGAACAATCCATGGGGCAGCTTGCCTTCAGAAGTTATAGGTGCTCCATTGCTGGAGGTTTTTAAGAAGAGATTGAACAGCCCTTTGTCCGGAATGGTATAAAGTCTCCTGCTTAAGCAGGGGGTTGGACTAGAAGGCCTCCAAAGGTCCCTTCCAATTCTGTTATTCTGTTTCCTGCTTTCAGTTGTCTTCACTTGTGCAACTGTTCAGTTACTTTCCATTTTGGCCTCCTGGGCAACTGTGAAATCTCACCAATGATATGTTGGCTGACCTGGTCAAAGGGTGGATCTCCTCAGCTTCCACCAGCCATTTCAGTTGCTGTAGCCACTCCACTTCCCACCCCATGTTTGGTCCCTGGACATTGTCTTGGGCTCTAAGACACGCCAAAAGCTGACTTGTGTGGAGTAGACTTGTCAACCAGAGGGCTTAAAAAAAAAAATTAACACAGGACTTTCATTCTCCCAAGAGGTAATAAAGCAATAAATAGGAAATAAATCATTGGTAAGCAATAAATAAATTTCATTTCACTGATTTATTGACGGGAGGAGGAGAAAGAGGATGATGAAGAATCTGTTTTCTGCTTAGTGCTGAAATGCAAAATGGCAAATCTCGCTCCTGCTTCTTCCTGCAGCCACTGCAGCCACAAAAGTTTGGACCACTGACCTCTGGCAAACAATGTGCAGCTAACAGCCCCGGGCTGTGAAAGGGGCCCTGGAGGGGCCTGCGATGAACACGGAGGGATCTGTATGACGTGTAATTGGGCTCCGCTTGGATTGGACTTTTTGCTGGGTTGATTGCTTTAGACCAGGGGTGTCAAACTCACGTCGTCAGGGTGGCGTCACGTGACGTATCTCAACTCCCCCCCCCCGCTTCGCTAAACCGGGTGTGGCCAGTGCGTGACGCATCCGGGCTGTGGGTTGCAAGTTTGACAGCTCTGCTTTAGACCAATCCTGCCCACCCCACTAGATGGCGCAAGAGGGTGGGTGACCTTCTGGGCATCAGGTGTGTGTGTGTGTGTGTGTGTGTGTATGCGCTGCGTGGTAGGGAACCCGAAAATGAAGGAAGCTGGCCTGACAAAGTCCCCAAGGGCAGCACTACTTGTGAGGCATGCAAAAAGAAGGAGGAGGAGGAGGGACGGAGCCTTGATGACATGGCTGCTGCTACCATCTTCCCCCCCCCTCCCGCTATTCCTGACCCACCCCTCGGCCTTGTTGCTGAGGCCCAGGAAAGCTCAGCTGTGGGAGTCACATATTTACACTCACATATTTTTCTGGCAACTCAAGGACAGGAGAAACGGCATTGATGCGGCCTTGAGGAAGAACTGCTGTTCTGTCTGAGTTCAAGGAGTTCCTGAGAGCTTATGGAAGTGGACGTCTCCTTCTGCCACAGCAACCATTCCAAGAAAGGCTTCGAAAGGAGGGCAGGAAACCAAGAGGAATACCGAGCGGCTGCACACACACAGCTGGGGAGGCTCCGCACCTCCCTGCTCAACCCCCCCTCCCTTGTGCAGATTTCTGCCCCAGGCAAGGCCACCCAGGGGGGCCAAGCAGCCCAGCCCATGTTTGGTGCCCCTCCTGCATTGGCTGCTCGGGAGCACGGAAGCTCTTTGGCCTAAGATTCCCCCAGGAGGAGGAATCTCTTCCTTGCTTCCCCTCTCAAGCCCTGCATCTTTTGGGATGGAGTTACACAAGTGAACACTAGGAACAACTGTGTGTCTGTAACTCCTGGCAAGTCCTAAAATGGTGCTCAGCCAGAGCACCATATTTGGCAAGCTTAAATGGCTACTTGGCTTTCTAGTGCCCCTAACAACAGCCCTCCAATATTTCCTTCCATACTGTAATATTGTCTTCATTTTCTGAGCATCCACAGGCCAAGTCTTTCTTTCATATTTTTCGTATGGATTGTCCTTGGTAATTGAATGCTTCCTGCATGTGCTCTGCATGTGCTCATTGGCACTCCTCTGACCAGCTGAGGAAGGAAGGAAGGAAGGAAGGAAGGAAGGAAGGAAGGAAGGAAGG
>WNWU01000106.1:1304879-1327238 GCA_012654045.1 Ptyas mucosa
CTCCTCCTCCTCCTCCTCCTCCCTCTCCTTCTCCTTCTCCTTCTCCTGCTTTTGCTTTCTGAGGCTCCGCAAAATGCGGTGAGGGGAGATCTGAGGCACTGGTCAACCACACACACAGGTCGGGGATGGGTGTCTTGAACCCTGCTGGGTCAGAGGCTGCAGCACCTCCATAGCTCCAGCCTCCGCAGGACTCTTGGTAAGACCTTCTGCCCTCCCAGCTGCTGCTAGCTGGAGTTACAGGAGGCTCTCCTTCCTCTCTATTATCTTGGCCCCACAGGACCTTTCCCTCCCCCCAAGGCCATTTAAAACTGTAAGGATGCTATAAAGCCGAGAGCTGTGAAAATGCCGTAAGGAAGACTTCTGAAAAAAACCTCACCCATGTAAGTCACAGATAATGTCCATGAAAACTCAGGAAGGGATTTTCTCTGCTTGCCCAACCAAAACTGGGGGGAGGTTTAATGCAGAGCTCTCTTCCCCTGAGAGTGGGGGGTTAGTCTCACTGTATAGAATCATAGATTCCTAGGGGTGGAAGGGACCTTGGAGTCCACCCCCTGTCCAGCCTCCAGTGATGGAGCACCCACAACTTCTGGAGGCTTTCCACTGGTTAATTGTTCTCACTGTTAGGAAATGTCTCTCCTTTCTAATCTCTCCTTGATTAGTTTCTATCCATTGTTTCTTTTTCTGCCTTCAGGTGCTCTTCTTTGTGACAGCCCCTCAACTATCATTAATGTGTTCCCCCTAATCTAGTCTCCATTCTCAGCTCCCTCAACTGTGCAACATACAATTTAGCCTCCAGATTCCATATCATCTTCATTGCTGTATTGTGGTGATCAGAACTGGATGCAGTGTTCCAAAAATGGGCTCACTAGAATAATATGAAGCAGTACGGTCAATTCTTGTGAACTTGATGCTGTCCCTACATCTATGCATCCTAGGCTGTGTTGGCTTTTTGGGCAGCTGCAGCACACTGCTGGCTCATATTTAAGTGACTGTCCACTAGTAATATAATGACTACTATTGAGCCAGGTGCTACCTATGCACACCTGGTTTTTCCCAAGTGTAGGACCTTACTTTTCTCCCCAGGGATCTTGCTGGATAGGGCCCTTTCTGAGTCTGGAGTCTGTCTCACAAAGTGTTTGCAATTCCTCCCAGCTTGTTAGGCAAGAAAAAGCAAATGCACAGGTATAATATAGGTGGTACCTAGCTCCATAGCTTAGATGAAACTTGGCTCAATACTAGTAATTGTGAGAGGGATTGTGGAGTCCTAGTGGACAATCACTTAGATATGAGCCAGCCATGTGCTACAGCCACCAAAAAAGCCAATGCAGTCTTAGGCTACAGTAACAGAAGGATAGAATCAAGTTCACATGAAATGTTAATATCATTTTATAAGATCTTGCTAAAACCACACTTGGAATGCTCCATCCATCTTTGATCACCACAATGTAAAAAAGATGTTGAGATTTGAGATTCTGAAAGAGTGAGAGCAACAAAGATAATTAGGGGAATGGAGGCTAAAGCCTATAAAGAACAGTTACAGGAATTGGGTATGTCTACTCTAGTGAAAAAAAGGAGAGGGGAGACATGATAGCAGTGTTCCAGTATTTAAGGGATTGCCCCAAAGAAGAGGGAGTCAAGCTATTCTCCAAAGCACCTGAAAGCAGGACAAGAAGCAATGTATGGAAACTAACTAAGGAGAGAAGCAACCTAGAACTAAGGAGAAATTTCCTGACAATGAGAACAATTAATCAGTGGAACAACTTGCTTGCAGAAGTTGCGAATACTCCAATACTTGAAATTTTTAAGAAGAGATTTCTGCAATAACTTGTCTGGAATATTATAAAGTTTTTTGCATGAGCAAGGGTTGGACTAGAAGACCTCCAAGTTCCCTTCCAATTTTGTTATCCTGTTGCCTGTCCTGTCCTGTCCTGTTCTTTTCTGTTGAAGTGTTGTGGCCTAAGACAGAACTTTGGGGTACCCCATTGCATACTTCTTCCCATATAGATGTAGTAGTTCAATTGAGGACTGCACACCACATTGAGTGTGGTTGGTCAGCCAGTTGTGAATCCATCTGGTGGTGATGCTGTCTAATCCACATTGTTCTATGTTACCAAGACATATTACAGCAAAGGCCTTAAAAGGGGGATGCCTGAGGTAGCCAACCGAAAGAGACCTCTGAGAAATAGCCCAAAAAATCCACAGAATTATCACAGTAAGAATTGGAGATCACCATGCTACAAATAATCAGGAAGCAGCAGAATCCTAAAATGGGTATAGTGAGAGCAAGAATCGCTGCCCCCCCCTTCTCTTACCTGTCCTGTTCGACAAACTGCCGCTTGCACAGTTCCTAATTGTTAAGCGCTGGGATCCCAGGTCTAGCCAAAAGACTGCCCATGTAAATAGGGTGCGGTGGCCGGTGGTGGCCTGGCAGGAGCTCCTTCTGGCACAAAGCCGTTGGTTGCTCTTCAGAAAAACAGCCCTTCAAGAGCCCATTTTAAGCCCTTAAGACAGCCACGCATCGCCTCGGCTCCATCATGTGCTTTGCCAATGTCAGCGCAGGGACCGGGGGCCTTTTGGATCCAGAGACAGTAAATAAAGGGATTTTAAGGTTTATTATTAGGTCGAGCAAACAGATGTAAAAGCATAACATAAAAAGCAGACCTACCCAGCCAGACTCCCAGAACTCTTAGAAGTGGTTGGTCAGCCAGTTGTGAATCCATCTGGTGGTGATGCTCCTTAATAAGGACAGTAGAGACACACCCCCCCCCCCCCGGGGGTGGCCAGGTTTTCCACAGTGCTCAGCGGTAGGTCCTGTGCAGAAGCTCCCCACGAACAAAAGCCCCACAGTTGTGGCTGTTTTCAATCAAAACCTGGCACCATCGCTCCATGGCCCTGCTGTGGTCAGAAGACTGTGAGACCTTGACTGGCTGGGATACGACTCTGGGCTGGGAATGGAAAGCCTGAGACTTTTACAGCAGGAAAAGCTCTGAAGCTCCAGGAAGATGCCCCACCACCCTTCTTCATTCAGAAAACAAGGGTATAAAATAAGCTGGTTAGCTCAGAATTAGCCCTGGACTTCTAAATGTTTCTTAATAGGAAGGAAAAATGAAAATATGTCACCAAACTCAAAATAATGATGGTTGTCCACATTGTAACTACGATGCATCACATTCTTCTATTTAATATCCTTTACAAGCAGCTCTTCTTCACTGGTGGTTTCTGGAATTCATGGGTAGCATTGAGATTTGAGAGCCTTGGTGGTGCAGCAGACTAAGTGCTGTTAAAGTAGTACTTAGCTGCCAGCTGCCTGCAATTAGTGCGAGTTCAAATCTCACCAGGCTCAAGATTGACTCAGCCTTCGATTCTTCTGAGGTAGGTAAATTGAGGACCCGGATTGTGGGGGCAATAAGCTGACTTTGTAGAAACACCACTTATGGGGGGGGGCAAAAGCCCTAATAAGCAGGTATATACAAAAGAATGAAGGCTATTGCTATAAGTGAATTGTAAAGTGCCCTGAGTCTTTGGAGAAGGGCGGCATATAAATTGAACTAATAAATAAACAAACTAATAATAAATGAACTTTCTCCAAAGCCACATCCAAGTGGGCCTTAAAGAATAATTATGACCAATTTCCTCATTGATTTATTCAGTGATGCTTCTTGTCACAAATAACCTAATCTGAGTGGTGGCCCATCATAAGGATGACCAAGTTAATAAGGGTCTTATTTGCCTTATGATGCATTGCTACACAGAGCCAAATTTGGAGGGGGGGATCTCATTCACTTGAAGGGCAGTATTGCATTTGACCAGGAACCCTGGTGGCACAGTGATTAGAATGCAGCATTGCATAACTCTGCCCACAGCCAGGAGTTCAAGCCTTCAAGGTTGACTCAGCCTTACATCCTTCCAAGATCAGTAAAACCCAGGTTGTTTGGGGGGGGGGGAACAGTGACCCTATAAACTGCTTAGAGAGGGCTGTAAACATGATGGGACAGTATATAAGTGCTATTGCTATTTGAATCTAAATAAGGATTAATTCCTTGTGTAGATGATGAGATTCCCTTGGCTAGATTGGCTTAACATCTGCATCCCCCCCCCATCTAAAATATGAACTTTGCCCCTCGTTCTTGTATCCCCAATCTTTTTTCCTTCTTCTTTCCTTCTTCTGCTCAAGGCTTGGCTTTCCAGCTCCATTAGGCTCCGAACAATGGCCTGTCCAAAGTCCTTTCTTCATTGCTGGCAAAACATTCTGGAGAACCAGGGTGGGGAGTCATGAAAGTGAAGGTCTAGCAGCAGAGAGGACCTCCTTTGAGAGAGGCCTCGGCCCCAGAATTTCCCAGAACGACTTTGAGCCCATGCCTCCCTCTCAGAGTGAGGGTTGTTCTGGGAGGAGGAGGAGGAGGAGGAGGAGGAGGAGGAGGAGGAGGAAGAGCTACGTTTATCATCTTGGCCTTCTAAAGGAAGTTGGGATAGAATTCCAGGGACAGAAACCTGCACACCAGGCAACTGATAAACGTGTTTCTCTTGGCTCACCCAGGCCCAGCAAAGCCTCTCTTGGGACTTCCTCAGGGTGCACAAGCCCTGAAGGGGATTAAAACTTCATTGTCTTGTCAGTTCACAAACCTCACAGACTTGCACAATCACCAAAAGGGCAGCAAAGCAACTCTAGAGCCTGTGAGGACTTGTGAGTGAGCAGCCCAGGACGTTCCTTCCCAAGGCCGCATCTGCTGAGGAACTGAGGAAGGCAAGGCGGGAGCCACTCCAAGGCCGGGCAATTTATCTTGGAAACAAACCTTGAAGGGAACCCTTCTAAAGCGTCCCCAGAACGGCTGCTGACGTCAAGGGCTTTTAACCCACAGCTTCCATTCCATTTTCCCAAGGCAACACTTTGCCTTCCCAAGTTTGATTTTCCCACCCTCTCCGTCTGTAACTGCTGGAGTGCAGTAGCGTTGAGTCTGAACTGTCATTGCAATAAGCCATGGTTTGTTTTAATCATGATTTACTATAGAAGCTACAATTGTTCACATTTCACATTAAACCAAAAACCAAACAAACTGCAGAATGCTCTGATTTATAATTGCAGAAACTAATAATTATGGGTTTGGCCTAGTGTGTTGTGTGACCCAGCCCCACTGGGTTATTTCAAATATACCATGGTTAGGTAGTCATGGCTTAGAAAGTTTGTGTGTGTGTGTTATCCTTCTCTCCCATTTTCAGCAACAGATTGGGGACACCCTGGGGAGGGGACCGCTCCCCTTTCAGCCTTTAGGCGGGGGTCACTTTTGGCCTTGGGTGTCTGGTTAGGCATCCCACCTCTACAGAGTCCTCTGACAATAGTGAACAGGTAGGTGGGATAGCAGGTTAAAGTTTAGAAAAGATAAAAGGTGGTCTTTTCCATCTACAACACAATCCCTGCAACACAATCCCAGCAAAGGTGTTTCCTATGGCAGCTCAGCTGGCCTTTCTTTGGCTCTGAGCCATTTTGCCCTCATGTCCGTATCAGAGCTAAATTCAATCAATCAGGATAGAGCTGGAAGGGACCTTGGAGGTCTTCTAGTCCAACCTCCTGTTCAAGCAGGAGACCCTCGACCATTTCAGACGAATGGCTGTCCAGGCTCTTCTTAGAAACCTCCAGTAATAAAGCCCCTACAACAGTGTTGGCAAACCTTTTCAGCACCGAGTGCTGAAACAGGAGCATGCGTGCGTGAGCGCACCCATGCCGGAAATCGGAAGACCAGGTGACTGGTGCGCATGCAAAGGCATGCATGCCGGGCGGCTGCTTTTCTGGTTTCTGGCATGCACGTGCGCTTTTCCGGTTTCTGGTGTGCATGCACACATGAAGGCCAGCTAGCCAGTGTGCATGCATGCGCCGGAAACCAGAAGATCATCTTCCTGGCGCACACATGTGCACTGGCCACCTGGTCTTCTGGTTTCTGGTGCTCCCACATGCATGAAGACCAGTTGGCCAGCACACTGGAACCTGGAAGAGCAATGGGCGACGGCTTGCATGCCCAAAGAGATGGCTCTGTGTGCCACTTCCGGTACACGTGCTGTAGGTTCACCATCACGAAGCTATGTGATTTGCACCTAGCAAGCACTAAACTTAATATTATTTATTTCTGTGATCAGTTGCAAGATGAACTGTTTAAATAGTGCTAAATACCTTATATCCATATGCCCCATCTGCTCTTTAGCAACTTAAAACAAAAAGCTTCACCAGAGCAAACATTGTAAGAGATTTTCCTCCCTTCTTTGCTCATTTTTTGCAAACAACAGATGGGCGAATGGATAGTCCATACAACTCACAAGGTATAATCATACAGTGGTTGAAATTTTGGACAAGGACCAAAGCTTGATTTATGATGAACTTAATGGCGTGATCCCAAATCGGTAACCAACTCTCAGACTAACGAATTATGAGGTTGTTGTTGTGACCCAGGCCCAAGTAGGTATTATCAGACGCACTCAGTTCTAAACAAACAGATTTTATTAGAACAGCTGAGAATTAACTGATTCTCAGCGTAGTCCAAACTAATTCAAAACAAATTCTTCATAACACAATTCTTCAGCCTTATCACCAACCTTGGTCTACTTTGGCAACCTGCCAAAGGCTTTTCTTGGCAAAAGTTCAGAAGCAGGAGATGCTGAAAAGAAATAAATGCAGCAAGACAAGAAACAAATCTATCAATGTTGTTTTCCAATAAAGAGCCCAAGAGCCGTTGCTAATCTTTTAAGCCTTATGGGAGGGGCCAATAATCTCTTGGCCTTACTCCTGAGTCGTCCTCTCTGCTTTATCTGCTCCTGCCTTCTGGCAGCTCTTCTCATGCATGCACTAGGAACAGGCTCCTCCTGTTCCTCTGCCTCTCTGCTGTCCGCCTCTGGAGGCTCCGGAGTCTGCACATCACTCCCCGATGGCCCTGGCCCCATTTCTGCCTCCGACACAGAGCTCTCATCCCAGCCTTCCCCAGCCTCCACGACTGGCCCATGTTCTTCCTCAGCCTCCTCACTGTCCGGCTCCGCTGCCAGCTCCGCAGGCTGCTGGTGGGCCACAACACTTCTTAGATGTCAGCAGCTTCATTTTAGCCCCTGTATGCAATTCTTTTTTTAAAAAAAAAACACATTCAAATGGAAAGATACTTCAGTGTTACGATCATATGTTTCTCCTTCAAAAGCTCCCAAAGCAATAGGCAAACACAATATTCACAAGTACATGATCAAAACTTAAATTTGAATGTGGTATCAGCATGTGATGGTTTAAAACAACACCGTCAGAAGCCTGTACTCAAAGTGCAGTTTGAATGCCATGGCAAGCTCCCCAGACTAGCTGTTTTCTGACTACAATTCCCAGAATTCTGTCTCCCAGCTGGCTTGGCATTCTGGGAGGTGCAGTCTAACCATTCCGTGGGATGATCAGTGCTTGCAAGGATTTTTAATTTTTTCTTCCTTCTAGGCTAAAAAGGGCACCGTGGTGGCTCAGTGGTTAACAGCTGGGCTTGTCAGCTGGAAAGCCCAAGTTCAAGACCTGAGTGCCATGTGATGGAGGTGAGCCCCCACCTTCATGCCAGCTCCTGCCAACCTAACAGGAAGGATGCCAAGGCTGGTAAATAAATAGTAGGCACCACTCGAGTGGGAACATAACAGCACTCTGTGATGTCGTGCTGGCCACGTGACCACGGAAATGTCTTCGGACGGTGCTGGCTCCAAGGCCTTGAAACGGAAAGGAGCAGCAGGGGATCTAGAGTCGGCAACGACTACCGGAATAAAATCTACAGGGACCCCTTTACCCCTTTTTTTTTCCTATCCTGGATATTAAGTCTGGAAGAAAGTTGCTGTATTGTTTTGCGGCCACTTGGCTCCGGTCTACTCCTCTGCAAAAAGAGAATGGAAGAGAATGGACCCAGCAGGCCTGACGGGATTCCCAGCATAGATTTGGTTGCAGCCCTCTCCACTCAGGATGCTAACCCCCAAGCGGTAGCCTAATTGACAGGGCTTTGCTCAGCCTGTCGCCTGCCCCTTTTTGCATGTAAGGAGTGTGCTTCCTTGAGCTCCAGAGAAGCTCTTGGGTCCCCAGGCACCTGAGTGTTTTCTATAGCCCCCAAAGGATGACTCCATTCTAAAGACCATCACTTGAGCCATCAAAGACCTTTCTCGTAAGTAAAGATGGTGTGGCAGTTTCAGTTCCTGCTTAGGTCAACATTGCTCCGTCCTAAACCAAGGCTTTTTGTTCCTGCCAGAAATGACAAATCAAGACTAGAAGGCAGCGCCCTCCATTTCCATTGCGATCTGCTTCTCCCAGGACTCTCGGTAGTAAGAAAGGGCATTTTGGAAGTTCAGGACAAGCAGACTTGGGCTGCACAGATCTGAATGACCACTAGATGGCAGCAAAGCAAAATAAAAAACTGCTGCCATCCCAAATGTTTTGCAATTACCCGTACTTTTCTGACTATAAGACGCACTTCCCCCCCCCAAAAGAGGGTGGAAATGTTGGTGCGTCATTTACACAGAAGCCCCACTCCATGGATCCCATTTTTGCAAAAAATGGGCCCGTTTTCCACAAAAACAGGGCACGCAGAGGCTTTGGGAGGCCTGCAGAGTGCTCCTGTGGGCTGGGGAGGGAAAAAACGCCCTGTTTTTTGCAAAAACGGGCTCGTATTGCTGTGTTTTGCTGTCCTCACTACTGTCCGCTCCCCTAGCAGGAACCGAGAAGCATTCTGATTGGCTGCCCTGTCTGACAGCCGAGTATAAAAGAGCTGTCAGATGGAGAAAACTGCATGGTTGTTGTCAGCGGAGCAGCTGCCTGTTAGCAATCTCTGTTAGCATAAATAAACAGTTGATTTTAGCCTATTGTCTCACCTCAGTCTGTCCGCTGCTGTTCTCGGTACTGAACAACTGGCGACGAGGATGGGATTGTTTCCCAGACTGAGGTGCTAGATCCGGGCTAGTAACTGACACTAAGAGCTGTCACTAGATTGAGCTGAATTCATAGACAACGAGAGGTCGTGCTACCATACAATCGCCTCAGACATAGCCATTTGAGTCGCCTCACTCTTCTAAGAATGGCTGCATTAAACACTTTCGCAGCTTTCAGCCCAGCTTCTGAGTCATGGGACTCCTACATAGACAGATTTGAGTGTTTTTTGGTAGCCAATGACTATGTAGACATCTCTAGCAACAGGAAAAAGGCATATTTTTTAACATTTTACGGGACAGAAATGTTCGAAATGGCTAGGACTCTGCTAGCTCTCCAAACAATACATTCTGTGCCTTGGGAGACCTTAATGGCCAGGCTTAGGAGCCATTATGCACCAATGCCATCCAGAATTGCCCACCGCCACGCTTTTTACCACAGAAACCAGAACGAAGGCGAATCCATTAATCAGTTCATAGCGGCACTAAGATCTGCGGCTCTCTATTGCGAATTCAGAGACCTTGACGATGCCCTGCTCGATAGGCTAGTCTGCGGAGTAAGAGATCTTGACTACAGCGTGACTTACTGGCCAAGATGGAGATAACCCTACAGACAGCATTAGACGAAGCCTGCGCTGCTGAACTGTCAAACAAATCCACAACTGAGATTCAGCAGGTGAACAGCCCGTCCACAGCTATCAAACCTGACATGATTCATCACGAAGACTTGGATGTTGAGGACGGGACGGACGAGGATGAGGACATCCACCACCTCAAGTCAGGTACCGAGAAAAGCTGCACTAGTGACAAAACAACAACCCAAACTGTATGTGTGGGCTGTGCCAGGAACCATCCACGGTCAGCCTGCAAATTCAGAAATGCCGCCTGTCTTCGATGTGGAAAGAAAGGGTTTCCCTGAGGGGGGACTGCTGGGACTTATAGCCTGACACTGAGATACAGAGGAGAGGAAACAAAGGAAAATATAAGATTTCTTGGAGAAGCATGAGCAGAGCCATTGGGAAGCAGAGCGACTCCCACGCAGGCCTGGCTTAGGCTGGGGCCTCCTCTCTCTTCTTGGAATACTTGGACTGAAAGTGCAAGTACAGAAAGCTCTGCTACGTGGAGAAAAGTAGAACGATTGGAAGGGGCCATGAGAAGGAAGTCATTTCCCTTACACACACACTCAAGGAGCCCAGGTGCTCTGGCCAGGGAGTGGGATGACCCAAGCACAAAAGAGCAGGACTCCAGACAAAGGGAGGGACCACCGTGGCCCATCAAGAGAGTTATGGCAGAAAAGCTATTGTTCTTCAGGGGCTAGAAGAATCTAAAATCACCCCATCACAATATCCTACAGCGTGCTCCTATAACATTATAGCATACTATATATAGGAATGGAATAGGTGATAACAAAGAAATAATAAAGAAGAAATAATAATAATAAAGAAACTTTCTGAGTTTCTTTATTAATGAGTTGCAGTGAAGTTGCTTTTATACCCCAAACCAGCCATCAGGTGAAGAAGGAATAGCCACTGAACTTTTGGGGCTGGGGGGTAAAGTGATCCATGGTCTTTGACATAAAGAAATGCAGCATTCAGCTCTCAAAGGGTCACCACCTCCAATATACACTACACAAACATGACAACATAGGTAGGTAGGTAGGTAGGTAGGTAGGTAGGTAGATAGATAGATAGATAGATAGATAGATAGATAGATAGATAGATAGATAGATAGATAGATAATCATGCATATACCCACATATATTGAGGCTGTCACTTGCACCTCTATAACTGTCTGGTTTGGTTCTGCAACCCAACAAGACAGACACAGACTTCAGAGGATAATTAGAACTGCAGAAAAAACAATTACTACCAACCTGCCTTCCATGGAGGACTGTATACTGCATGAGTCAAAAAGAGGGCTGGGAAAATATTTACAGACCCCTCGCATCTTGGACATAAAGTGTTTCAACTCCTACCCTCAATACGATGCTATGGAGCACTGCACACCAGAACAACTAGACACAAGGACAGGTTTTCCCAAACGCCATCACTCTGCTAAACAAATAATTCCCTCAACACTGTCAAACTATTCACTAAGTCTGCATTACTATTAATCTTCTCATCATTCCCACCATTCATCTCCTTCCACTTATGACTGTATGACTGGAACTGGGCTGCTTGTATCCTTAAGATTTATATTGACTATTTCCTAATATGATTTGATTGCTTATTTGTACCCCATGATTCTCATTAAGTGTTGTACCTTATGATTCTTTTTTTTATTGAAAAAGTTTTTCAAATACAAATTTTTCCCCCTCCCCCCCCATCCCCCAACATATTATATTACATTAATCAGGTAAACCTAGAGAATACAATTCCCTCCCTTTCCCTCCCTAACCCTCCCCAATCACCCTTCCCACCCCCCTCCCCCGGACTTCCACTATTTAAAACTCTAGTAATTCCAAACACAATATATATTATTCATCCCCTTCATATTCTATACCCTGCTTGCTATTCTGTATTATCAAATTAATCTAGTCTTCATCAGCTAAAAGCTATATAATATTTTCTAGTTTGATATTTATTTTGTACATAATCAATCCACTTTTTCCATTCCTGTATGTAACTCTCTTGCGAATGATCTTTTAAAAAAGCTGAAATCTTCGCTATTTCTGCAAATCCAGCCATCTTCTGAGTCCATTGTTCAATGGTAGGCAAAACATCTTTCTTCCAATATTGGGCAACCAACAATCTAGCCGCTGTCACCATATACAAAATCAATTTTATTTCCCCCAATGTAAAATCCTTAACTATACCCAGTAAAAACAATTGTGGAGAAAATTGTAGTTTTTTCTTCAAAACATTTTGTATAACCCACCAAATTTTTATCCAAAAAGCCTTCACTTTCTTACAAGTCCACCAAATATGATAGTATGTAGCATCTAAGCAGTCACATCTCCAACATTTTGGTTGAACATTGGGGTACATACAAGACAGTTTCTTGGGATCTAAATGCCACCTATAAAACATTTTGTAGAAATTCTCCCATAAATTCTGTGACTGAGTAAATTTAACATTCTGAACCCATATTTTTTCCCAAGTATCCATCATAACTTGTTCACCAAAATTCTGTGCCCATTTAATCATACAATCTTTAACCAATTCGGATTCTGAGTCCCTTTCTAACAAAAGATTATAAACTCTCTTAATATGCATTGGACCTTTCTCCTTTATCTGTCTAGCCAGTTCTTCTTCATACTCCATTAAACCAGTTTTCTGATCTTCTTTCCATCTCATTTGTAGTTGATTATACTGCAACCAAGTTAAAGTAATCCCTTCTGCAAACAGTATTTCCAATGACTTCAAATGCCATCTGCCCCCTTCAGTAAAAAGTATATCTTTATATAAAACCCCTCCGAGTGACTTAATATTTGTATTCCACATGGTATCAGCAAAATCCAGCCAGAGCAGAATTTTATAATCCCAATTATGTCGATGCTTCTTCCAAACTCTCATCAAGGCACTTCTAAGTATATGACTATTAAATACTTTGTCCACTTTGTGCTCATAGAATAAATATGCATGCCAACCTAAATCCAGATCATGACTTTCAATATTCAATATTTCGGTTTTTGTTTTTCCAAACCAATCACTTGTTTGTATCAATGCTGCTGCTTCATAGTACAATCGAATGTTTGGAAGTTTGAGGCCGCCCCTCTCACGAATATCTTGCATAATTTTCAATTTAACTCTTGGTTTTTTCTCATTCCAAAAAGTGTTGTACCTTATGATTCTTGATGAACGTACCTTTTCTTTTATGTACACTGAGAGCTTATGCACCAAGACAAATTCCTTGTGTGTCCAATCACACTTGGCCAATAAAAAATTCTATTCTATTCTATATTCTATTCTATATTATATGACACAGAGAAGCAAACAATCTAGTTTGGATGTATACCTGTACATGGTGAGAAAAACAAATCTTGCGAGTTATTAGATGAGTCATAATTGATGATACTAAAAATTCCAGGAATGGGGGATGGGACATGGAAAAGTGCTCCATTGCTTTTGATAGCCCAAGTCGGAATGTTGTTCCATGTTTTGCAGTCAGGAAAACTGAGACATAGAAGAATAGGCTGGAAGGGACCTTGGCTGTCTTCTAGTCCAACCCCCTGCTCAAGCAGGAGACCCTAGACCAGGAGTCTCCAACCTTGGCCACTTTAAGATTAGTGGACTTCAACTCCCAGAGTTCCTCAGCCAGCAAAGCTGGCTGAGGAACTCTGGGAGTTGAAGTCCACAAGTCTTAAAGTGGCCAAGGTTGGAGACCCCCTCCCCTAGACCACTCTGTTCAGCCTTTTCTTGAAAACTTCCAGTGATGGAGACCCTCCTTGTGGCTGGGCAACTCCTAGTATAAAGATTTCTCGATGGCTCTGGGCTCAGGACTAACTTACCACCTCCCGATCTTTGGTGGCTCAGCAGACTAAAGCAGTGTTATTAACTGTTATTTATCAGCTGCCTGCAATTACTGCAAGTTCAAATCCCACCAGGCTCAAGGTTGACTCAGCCTTCCATCCTTTCTAAGGTAGGTAAAATGAGGACCCAGATTGTGGGGGCAATAAGCTGATTTTGTATAAATATACAAAAGTATGAAGGCTATTGCTTAACGCCTTGTAAGCTGCCCTGAGTCTCTGGAGAAGGGCGGCATATAAATCAAATTTTTTTTAAAAAAATGTGAATGGCAATTTTTACCTGTGTCTTCTTTGACTGTCACTTGGCGCTTGGGAGCACCTGAGGTCTCTCTGAACGGGTGTTGTGCTTCTCTCTCCATGCAGCTCTGCAGACAAAGTGAGGCTACATTTTATTAATCGGGATGGAGAGAAATACTCTGTCAGCGCCAAAGAAGGGGAAAGTCTGCTGGAGGTTGTGATCAATCAAAATATTAACATCGATGGCTTTGGTTAGTGGTGAGATTCTGCCTTTCTCTCTTTAGGCTTTGTTGGTTACCAATAATCTGTTCTTTTAGCAGTTGGCAAAACTGTTTTACAGACTGGTGTAGGCACCAAAACACCCTGAGATCTGATCTCACCCCCTTTCTCTGGGACAGCCCAGCAAGGCAAACCAAGAGTGCTGGAAACAGTTAACACTCAAAGTTTGAACATTCTGCATTTTCTTCCTAAGCCTAGATATATTTATTTATCTGTATTCTATCTTTATTATTTTTATTAATAATTCAAGACTGTGAACATCCCTAATACTCCTTCCTCCTCCTATTTTCCCAACAAAAACCTTCTGAGGCGAGTTCTGCTGAGAGAGAGCGTGATTGCCCCAAAGCCATCCAGCCGACTTGCATTCCTAGGTGGAACTAGAACTCACTGTCTCCCAGTTTCTAGTCTGGTGCTATTAGACCAGACTGGCTTTCGTGCTTTTGAAAGTTTGTGTCACTTGGTTTTACTCACAGATATTATTATTATTTATTAAATTTGTATACTGAAAATTAACCAGGAGATGGCAGCAAGCTGAGCCCTACAAAGTCCAAGCCTCTGTTTACCTGCAGGAAGGCCTTTAGGGTTCCCAAATCTTCAATTCTGAGGGTTGAAATATCTGAGCAGCTCATTCTTCCACTGAAGGTGTTACCCAGCCTGGTGACGAGACCTTCGGAAACCAACCCACAAGCTTGGAGAATGAGCCCTCACCCTCCTCCTAAACCCGAGCTACAGATATTCGCCACTGTTGCTAGCTCCATCTTCTTCCGGTCAAAGGATGCTTCTCATCAGCCTGCTGAGGTGATGGGGTCATTTGGTGACTAGATGTGGCTGCTATTTTGTGAGTGCACCCACCACACACTTTTCACACTCTAAGTGTGCCCCTACCACTAAAGTATGCCCGCATCCAAATGATCATCTTTTATACTCAAGTATTTACTTAAGTTTGCTTCATTCATCCACTCCTTTTACACAAAGAATAAAATACAAAGCAGCACTTTCCTCCACATTTGGATCTCCAGATGGCAGGATAACCGAGCCCCAGTTTATTTCTGAATTTATTCTTATTTTCAAACCTATAATATGTAACGTAGCTCCGTCCAACCAATTCTATGGCGCAGCCTGTGTTTTCTCGCAAAATGACACCATTTACTTTCGTTGGTGCTTTCTAAAATTGAGGGTGGGAAGCTGATGCTATTAATTTTTGGTTGCTCTCCTGAGTTTATAGCATGCAGGCAATGCTGTAAACCCGCAGAAGGAGCCTTGCGTGGCTTCTGCCAATGATGGTGGCCTCTTCTCTCCTGCAGGGGCGTGTGAGGGCACCCTGGCCTGCTCCACTTGCCATCTAATCTTTGAGAAAGCAGCGTTTCAGCAACTGGGTGAGATCAGTGATGACGAGCTGGACATGCTGGACTTGGCCTACGGACTGACTGACACGTAAGCATCCCGGGTGCCCCTTTCTTGGCTCTGAGTGCATTGGGGGGTGGGGGAAGGGGGGCATTTCAGCCACTTCCAACTCTGCACTACAGCCATTGTTTCAATGAAGGGAAGAATGCAAGTTGCTCGTCTACCTGACTCCGAGGACTCCTTCCTGGGGAGCAACCTCAAGCATGTTGTGACTGTTGCGTAGATGTTGGTGAGCTCAGTCAGTTTGCCACATCCAGAAAAAAGGTTGAGAGGGCATCATACGGGATCCTGCCCAGCCTCGCATAAGTGGAAGCATAATTATCTAGAGAAGAGAAATGCTGGCTTATCCAGCTAGTTTCTGGACCAATTTGCCTCAGGCATCCCTTTATAGGGGAAATATAAAGGAAATGGAGTCCCTGCAGATTTTACTCCGCTGCTCATTGCCACCTTTAGGGGATACAGCTCATCTCTGGCCATTGAGCCAGTGCTGTCCGAAGACATTTCTGTGGTTATGTGGCCAGCATGATGTCACGGGGCACTGTTACTTTCCCACCAAAGTGGTACCTATTTATGTACTCATGCTTTTGGATCGTTAAGTGGGCAAGAGCTGGGGCAAGGTTGGGCGCTCACCTCATCGCGTGGCGCTTGGGTCTTGAACCTGGGCTGCCGATAAGCCCAGCATCTTAACCTCTGCTTCAAGTGGCATTTTGAGCTGCATCTAAGGGCTGGGCTCACAAGGGATGCCAAAGACCTTTTGTCCTACTGCAAACAGCTGGCAAAAGATTAGGCTGCTGCATACTAGGAAAGTGACACCCAAATCCAGATCTTTGCCTCTGCTTTTCAGATCTCGTCTGGGCTGCCAGGTGTGTGTGAAGAAATGGATGGACGGCCTGACGGTCCAGGTGCCGACGGATGTCTCAGACATCAGGAGAGAACTGGAAGTGGAGAAGCAAAAGAAACAGTAGTCGAAGCACATGACATGCCCTGCAAATATTACCCTGACCCTGTTAAAAGAGGGCAGGCCTTTACTTTCCAGACTGAAAGCAAACACCCTAAACCAACCAAACCCCATTTCTGAGTTCATATAACTTGCTGTGCCCAACAAACTCAAGCATACAGTGGCTTAATATGACAGCTTAGTTCAGATGATACGTGGATAGAATCACTTGGGTCATCTAACCACTTAACCATGTGTAACGCAGCCCACTTTTAGCCCCTGTTTAGGCTGTGGTGCCAGGCCAGCTCCTGAAAAGGGTTCTGTGCTCAGAATCTGTAGCCTCACTTGAATTGGGATGAAAAATTGGTGCTCTGTGGGGCTCATTTCTGCCAGAGGGCTTGAGAGAGACTGCTGGACGTCTGCCGCTTCCAAAGAAGCTTCTTTGTGGCTTGATAGAATTGATGGGAGAAAGATTATGAAGTCCCAAAGTAACAGCCCGTTCCAAGCCCATCAGTTGGGGGCTACATTTGTCCCCTTTGAATGGGCTGGGATGTGCTCTTACTTGCAGCGCCCCCCACCCCCCGTGGCCATTCTGTGAGGCAGAGGAGGAGCAAGACTCACCCCAACTGAGCCAGCGTAAACAAAGTCAAGCTTCAATTGGTTGGATCACGGGACCCATCTCTGCGTCTGGCCCTGTGGTCCCCTTGGAGTTTTCCCTTCCACCAAGTCTAGTCCTGCTTAAGTTCCGAGCCCAACTTTGGCTCTTCTAGACTGGAGGCCAATCCCCATTTGAGCCGATCCCTTGGAGAAGATGAACACGGAATTCCACAGATGTGAAGTTAGAGAGATGCAGCGAATGGTTAGGGTCTGTTCCTGGCTATGAAGACCATTGTTCTGGTTTTCACTGTGGATTATTTCTTTGCAGTGTGCATTTTTATTGTACATTTTCACAAAGTGTATTTGGAAGAATTTCCCCTTTACAGCTACTCATGTCAAATATTATTCTGTTGGAAAGGTAGAAATAAAAACTTTCAAAACAAACCAAGAAGATACCTAGCAATTGTCAGATGGGGAGATGCAACTTTCTGTAGGTGAAAATCTGTATCACCTGGGAAGGCAGTTAAAGCTCTGCAAGGAGTATATTTACACTACTGTAAATTGAACTAACTACTGATGTCAAGACTTTCTACCTTTGTGAAACTATATAATATGAAACTATACAGCATATAGTAAATGCATCAAATCTCATGCTGCACCATATTAGAACCACTTTTGGAGTCTCCCTGTGAAATCTCGGCTGCTCTTTAGGTTTGCCCATTGCTGGGATAATTGTTTCTCACAGTAATTAATCAGTTTTTTAAAAAAAAAATTCCTTGAACTTGTAGAGATTTAGATAGTCTAGGAGAGAAAAGGGACATCAAAGTGGATGTATTCTGAACAGTTTGATACCACTGGCAATCTTTAGAAATCAAATTGTAAATTCTGGGACTAAACACTTATTTTTAAGTGCAGTTTTTATATTTGACAATGTTTATCCATCACATCAACATCTCTGTGCTGTAGAAAGGTCCTTTACATTTCACTGAGGATGATTAAATAAATGTTTCTTGGTACTGTTTATGTTAATGTTCCCAAGATATTATTTTGAGCAGTTTGACATCAAACTATACTCTTCATTTACAAATAAGCATTTGAAAAATACTAATTGTTGCCTCTCTGGACCTTGCTCAGCAGAGGCCAAAGATGGTCTGCGAATGGTAGTTGGGTCTGGTTCCACCCGCATCCCCCAGTTTGCCAAATAGTCACAATTGGTCCCGTGTTTGCCGCCTTGTCCAAAATCTGAAGCCCTGCTGGTTGGAACTGGCTTGGCCAAAGGCCTGGAAGTCAAATCACCTCGTCCTACGATGCATTGACTATAGAGGCCACTCTGCAGACCTGCCTTGGGAGGGGATCCACCTTTCATCATTTGAATTTGTTTTTTATGTCAGTGCTAAAGGGAAAAAGTGTATCCCCATCAACTTTCAAATAATCTGCAAGAGCAGGGGAGGGGAGAGGGTTGGGAGGAGAGCGGGGAAAATTGGCTAGAAGGTCAGAGTCTGGGGATTGATCACAATATTTTAGACTAGCCAAAAATCCCCCTGAGTCATTATGTGGTTCAAAATGAGAGAAAACCAACCATTGTTTCAGTGGTTGTGTGGAGGCTTTGACGAAGAGTCTGGACAGCTACTTGTCTGGAATGATACATGGTCTTCTGCTTGAGCAGGGGGTTGGACTAGAAGACCTCCAAGATCCCTTCCAACTCTGTTATTCAGTTATGCTAAGCCATTGGATGCATTAGGGCTTTGAATTTAGCACAGTACAGTATGCAAATGCAACAACCATGTTTTGAAAATCCAAGTTTTATATTCTGCATATGACAGGAATCAATATCTGAGTAACAGTTTTGGAGGCAGGAGGAGTAGAAGAGAACTTCTGGGGAGGGCCAAAAGGGAGCCTGGATGGAGGTCAAAGAGTCAAGGAAAATAAGAGCATAGAAGGGAGGGAGGGGATCAAATATCCAGAGTCCCAAGGGTAAGAGCAAAAGTCCAGGAGTTACTGTACATACTCCAATTTCCCAAAGAGAAGTCTTGCAGCCAGGGAGATCGCAGAAGAGCAACTGGAAGTCCAAAGCAGGGGTGAAATTCAGCCGGTTCTATCCTGCTCAGGTGAACCAATAGCGGTGGCTGTGGGAGGCTCCGCCCACCCATGTGGACGTCATGACGTCGCTTTTTTTGGAACGATTGTAAGCCTCTGCGCATGCGTGGATGACGGTCCACAAAACCAAAAAGGTTGGAGAACTCTGCTCCAGAGCAAAGTTTCTCAACCTTGGCAACTTGAAGATGTGTGGACTTCAACTCCCAGAATTTCCCAGCCAGCTTTGCTTCAGGTTGCCAAGGTCGAGAAACACTGCTGTAGAGGATCAAGTCAGGAGTCCAAAAGTCAAGGCCTGGGCAGCAAAGAGGCAGCATTGCAGGTGGTCCTTCAGATTCCTCTGTCAACTTCAGAAGGACTTCGGCTGCAGCCATGTTCCCTTTCTCCTTGGTTTCTCAGTTGCCACTCTTGGGGGGAGGGAGGAGTTAGAAAGGACTGGAATGCAGTACCTGAGTCCACTAGACCAGGGGTGGGCAAATGTGGCTCTTTTACAACCTGTGGACTTCAACTCCCAGAATTCCTTGGCTGTCTCAGGAATTCTGGGAGTTGAAGTCCACAGATTGTAAAAGAGCCACATTTGCCCACCCCTGGACTAGACAAAACATCCACCAGAGGCAGCATGTGAACCAATGTCACAGCAACGAACATCTGAGACGGAGGGGGAAGATCCCGCTGGATTGGATAATGTGACCCAAGACACCTGAGGGGGGTGGGAAGTTTCTATTCTTTTTATTACTCTGAAGCATGGGAATTACTACCCAGTGCTCGCGTCACCTTCCTAAGTGCCAATACAGTGTACTCATTCAAGCCTGAACTGAGCTTCCGAGTCCTGACTCTATTGGGTTCATTGCTCGGAACTACGACATACCCTGGAGTAGTCCTTCAAATTGCAAAGGGAATCAGATTTACAAATACCGGGCGCTGTTTGTACGAGGGAAGTGTTCTCAGGCACAGAATATTGCACTAGGGATAACTTGCACTAACTTTTCTGGTGCTGAGCCAACCTGAACACTGGCAAAATTGTCCAGGCTACTCTGGAATATCCCTTCGGTCTCAGGCAGCCTTCCTTATCAGCTGCTCTGACTTCTACGTTCTGTTCACTGGCAAGATGGGCGGCTCTAGTGATAAGCCTGGATCTGGGCAATTTTGGGCAGAAAGCCAAGGATGGGAAGACACAGAAGGTATGTTGTTTAAACAAGGAACGGAATTAAGTTTTATAAATACTTTTACCTGGCTTGTGCAATATCTGTATAGTCTTCCTATTCTTGTATTCCATAGCTCTAAGGATTTATATATATTACAGTGTTTCACAACTTTAAGATTTCAACTCCCAGGATTCTCCAGCCAGCATGGACTTCATCTTACAGAATACAGAGTTGGAAAGGACATTGGAGGTCTTCTAGTCCAACCCCCTGCGCGAGCAGAAAAGTCTGTACCGTTCCAAATAAGTGCCTGTCCGGTCTCTTCTTAAAAGCCTCCAGTGTTGGAGCACCCACCACTTCTGAAGGCAAGCCATTCCACTGATTAATTGTACTCACAGAAGACAGTGCATTCCGGTGCTTTGGAGAACAGGTTAACCCCTCTTCTTTCTGGCAGCCCCTCAAGACTGCCAGCCTGTCAACCCTAGTCCTTTTTTTCTCTAGAGGGGTCATACCCATTTCCTGCAACTGTTCTTCATATGTTTTAGTCTCCAGACTCTTAATCGTCTTAGTTGCTCTTCTCTGCACTCTTTCTGAAGTCTAAATACCATTTTTGATAGTGATCAAAATTGGATGCAGTATTCCAGATGTGTTCTTACTAAGATTTTATAAAGCGGTACAAATATTTCACATGGTCTTGATTCTATCCTGTTTATGCAACCAAGGATTGCATTAACATTTTTTGGCTGCCGCCGCACTGTTGGCTCGTATTTAAGTGATTGTTCACTCAGACTCCAAGATCCCTCCCACAGTTATTGCTATTAAGCCATGCTTCACCTAACCTGTACTTGTACATTTGATTTTTCTTTTTTTTTAGTCTAAGTGTAAACCTTACTTTGCTCTATATTAAAATCCATTTTGTTAGTTAGGGCCCTGTGTTCAAGTCTGTCAAGATCCATCAAGAGCTTGACTTCTGGGCAGTTGGCTATTCCTGCCAACTTCATGTCATCTGCAAATGTCATGAATTCCCCTTCTATCCCCTCTCTAAGTCATTTATGAAGATATCTCAGAGTCCTGGGCCTAAAGCAGAACCCACTGCTTATTCCCCTCCATGTAGATGTAGTTCCATTATTGATGGTTCAACATCATTGATATGTTGAAATCCACATATCTTGAAGTGGCCAAGGTTGACAAACCCTGATCTATAAGCACCTGGATGATGGAGCTTTGCTTCAGGTCAGACATGCAGCTCCTTCTGACCTTCCTCCCCCCCCCCCATCCTCCCTGAATTCCTTCTCCTTTCAGAATTTAAACTGGGCGGAGGTGCCTTGTGTGACCCTGCTGTGGGCGATGGTTTTAATAGCCATTCATCACTCTGCCATTCAAAAATCACCCCAGTTCTGATCTCCATCAAAATTCATATTTTCATAGCTAATGTTGTTCTAGGAAGTTTTATAACTATCTGAACAAAAATCAGCCCATTGTGCTGATATCATCCAGGATTGACATTTTGTTTACTGGACGTAGTTCCGGCAGGGTCAACATCCCCAAATATGGGCAAATGGGAGAACTGCAGACTTCTAAATTCAACAGTAGAGAGGATATTAAGCACTTCTAGAAATCTAACTTGTGCCAATTTGACATGATAATATTTTCCAGTATTTTTCCTCTTCTTTGGCGAACTTATCAAAATGCTACTTTGTAAATTTAGGGTACTTTGTAATAGGTCATCTTGGTGGCTCGTGTCCCCCAGACAGACCCAGGACATAATCTGGGGGTTCTCCTGGCCTCATGACTCCTGTTAGAGGAGCGATGGCAGTTCTGGCCGAGAAGTCCTTTGTGCAACTCTTGATTGTGTGGCAGTTACGTCTTTTCCTGAACCAACAATCCCTGCTCCTAGAACTAAGGAGAAATTTTCTTAGAACTGAGAACAGTTAACCAATTAACCAAATGCCTCCAGAAGTTGTAGGTGCTCCAGCCCTGGACCTTTTCAAGAAGAGCTTGGGCAGCCATTTGTATGGAATGGTGTAGGGTTTCCTGCTTGAGCAAGGGTTGGACTAGAAGACCTCCAAAGTCCCTTCTAATTCTGTTATTCTGTATTCTGTCACTCAGCCCTCTTCCTTGCTTCTTTTTCCTAACCTACTTGAAACGTGTGTTTGTTCTGTTCTTCATGTTATTTTGCTTAATGTATAAATATTGTTTATAGGTGAGGGGGCGGGGAGAGAGACAGAGAGAGAGAGAGAGAGAGAAAAGAAGAAGAAGAAGAAGAAGAAGAAGAAGAAGAAGAAGAAGAAGAA
>WNWU01000106.1:1327248-1362606 GCA_012654045.1 Ptyas mucosa
AAGAAGAAGAAGAAGAAGAAGAAGAAGAAGAAGAAGAAGAAGAAGAAGAAGAAGAAGAAGAAGAAGAAGAAGAAGGGCATACGTTTAAATAAAACATTATACCTAAGTATTTATATCTTGGCATATCTAGGCTGAAATAAACAAAACTTCAGAAGGTTCAACATCAGCTGAGATTGTAGATTGTAGATTGTATATTTGTATCATGTATACTTAAAATCTCATATTCTTGTATAGAATCCCCAAATAATTGTCCATTTAAAGTTTTACACTTTAGTATTTAGTATGTGATGAGAACATGACAAGAGAAGTAAGCATTTGCACACAATCCCCCTAGTTACATACAAACGTTCCACAGAAGTACGGCAGAGGCCATATGACTGGATGTCCAATTCAGCCATCCAGGCACTCGCCTCTGGCATTGCTTCATGCAGATCTAGGGAACCAGAGGACACACACACTGGGCAATCTTGCACAGTATGTTTAATAGTTTGCCTATCAGCATCACAATCGCAACCAGGGGAATTTTTCCATCCCCACTGATACAAGGCAGAGGCACTTCTTCCAGTACCATACCTAATTCGGTTCAATTTCATCCTGAAATAGTGAGGCAGGTCAAAACCAGGTGATTTGGTAGAGGGATCACTAATGGTCAGGCCATGAGACGGTACCATGGACCATTGCTCCTCCAGGGATTCTTGAGGTTAAACTGGGTAGAGGTTAAGTGAATAGCTGTTTTCCAAGCTAGCCTAGGGATTTCAATCTTGTCCTGGGCTGTGATGGCGAACCAATGGCACGTGTGCCGGAATTGGCATGCAGAGCCATCTCTCTGGGCATGTGAGCCATCGCCCGTTGCTCTTCCAGGTTCCAGTGTGCCGGCCAGCTGCTCTTCACATGCGCAGGAGCACCAGAAACTGAAAGAGCAGCCACCCGGTGTGCATGCGCATGCCGGGAAGATTATCTTCTGGTTTCTGGCATGTGCATGTGTGCCGGCCACCTGACCTTCCAGTTTCTGGTATGCATAAAGACCAGCTGGCCCGTGTGTATGTGCATGCTGGCCGGAAACCGGAAAAAAAAAGTTAAAAAGAGCAGGGGATAGCATTAATACTAATAGTCCACTATTCAATTTACGGTATGATATCAGCATCTACTGAATTCTGTGAAAATTTGAAATCACCTATTACCCAACATGGTGTCAATCAAGTCATGGTGTTACGACAAGGTATAATCTTGATTTGTTTGAGGGGAAACTTTATACTAATCCAGTACATCAAATCTATGTCCTCCTGAAATAGTCTCCTTAGGTTATGTCCCTAGTAGATAGGCACCCTTGGCCTCAAGCCTGAGCCTCCTGAGGCCATTGGCCATACCTTACAGGTTCTGGGCTCCTCCTGCTGGTTCTCTGCAGCAGCATTTCTGCCTGCAGCATCGTGTTCTGAGGAAAGCTGCCCCTGACTTGGGCACAGGAAGCTGCTGCTGGCATCCATCATGCTTCACCTTGACTCTCTTGGTCCTTCCTGGGTTCTGGATATTCTGCCATTCAGGAAACAGCAGGATAGGGATGCCAAAGCGATGCCTGAAAGTGGGACAAACCAGCCCCATCAAGACAGCAGGCAAGCGTGGGGTGGCTCCGGTTTTCTGGGCCTGCTGAAAGCAACATATCTAATTGTGGTCCAAGAGGCAAACTTAGTTTTGCTGAGGCAGAAGTCAGGTAGGACACGACTTCATCCTAGCGACAGTGGGACCTCGGCTAGGCTGCCAGTCCTTTTCCCCAGTGTCCCGGGGCCAAAAGCCTTGCAGCCAGTCAAGGGCCAGAGCATTGCAGAACAGTTCGAATCTCACCAGGCTCAAGGTTGACTCAGCCTTCCATCCCTTCAAAGGTAGGTAAAATGAGGACCCGGATTGTGGGGCAATAAGCTGACTTTGTATAAAAAAGAACATCACTTGGGGCCCCCCGAAAGCCCTACTAAGCAGGTATATATACAAAAGTATGAAGGCTATTGCTTAACACATTGTAAGCCGCCCTGAGTCTCCGGAGAAGGGCGACATATAAATTGAACCAATAAATAAATACATAAATTGCGTAGCCAATAGCCACAGAGTGCTGCTAGTGAATGAGAAGCAGGTCCTCTCTTAGTTTGTATCACCAGGGCCAATCCGCCAGCCTTCCTTCATCCCTTGTCTGCCCTCTCGCTCTCCCAAGCCCTCAAGGAATCCAGTCCGGTGGAACAAGATTTCGTGCCAAGTCAATCTTCCTCTTTCCAAAGCTCAAAGCAAAAACACATCCAAATAAGGACTAAGAAATAACTGGCTCCCGGTTGATTGAAACTGCCATTCATTGTGGCAAAAAAAAAAAAAAAGGAAAAAGAAAAACTTTTCCATGGATGGGACCAGGGCCGATCAGCATTCAGGAGGATTTCAGCTCTTCGGCCTCTGCTTGAGACACCTCAAAGGCCACTTTTCCTCATCACCAACTGTATTTAACAGGCATAGCCCTCAGTTTCCCCAAAGTCCCTTCTAAATCCCCTCCTTCCACCGAATGCAAAGAACCAATAAAGTTTCCCAAAACTTTTGCTCGTATTTCTGTTCCAGCTTCCTGCAACAAGAAATATTTGCAAATAGAAATGCTCCTCTGCGTCAGAGAAGGTCTGATCTGAGTAGTACCCAGTTTAAGGACTCCAAAACTGTGAAGAAAAAGGCCCTGGGTTTTATGAGTCTGCGGTGACCTCCCCATTTCCACATCCACCTCCAGGCCCACACAAGACATTCACATCAGTTCCTTTCTTCTTCTGGATCTGTGTGCCATCCCTGGTGCTCTCCAGAATGATGCTCTCCATCACCACATCACCCTGGGATTCTAACAAAATTGTTTTAGCCAAACTGGAATGATGGGCACGAATAGGAAGGTATTTGATGTTCCTGTAGGCCACTGTCTCTCAACCTTACCAAGAGAGGTGTAAGATGGCTTTCAACTCTTTGAATTCCCTGGTGAGCAAAGCAAACATGGAACATAGAATTATAGGGCTGGAAGGGACCTTGGAGGTCTTCTAGTCTGCAGAGGACCTTATACCACCCTGGTCAAATAGTTGTCCAGTCTATTTCTGAAAACCTCCAGCGACAGAGCATCCACAACTTGGGGGAGTCAAGCTGTTCCCTTGGTTAATTGTTCTCATGATCAGAAAATTCCTCCCTACTTCCAGATGGATCTCTCTTTAATGAGCTTCCATCTCTTGCTTCTTGTCCCTCCCTCGGGTGCTTTGGAGAATAGGTTGACCCCCGCTTCTCTGTGACAGCCCTTCAAGTCCTGAAAGACTGCTATCATGTCCCCTTTCTTTTTGATAGGCTGGTCACACCCAGTTTCTTCAACCGTGCATCATATGACGTAGCCTCCAGACACCTTATCACCTTTGTTGCTCTTCTCTGCACTTTTTCTAGAGTCTCAGAATCTTTTTTGTATTGTGGTGACCAGAAATATACGCAGGATTCTAAGCATGGCCTCCCTCGGACAGTACAGATTCAAGGTAACTGACTCAGGACTATCTAGCAAAGCTAACCAGGGACTTCTGGGAATTGAAGTCCAACGTTGCCGAGCAACACTGCTTTAGCCAGCTGTAATTGTAAGAGAACATTGGCTCTAAGTGTCAGAGTTGACCTGGGATAACTTAGGATGACAATCCCCAGCCTAAAGACCTTGGGTGCATCCTCTGGACCCTTTCACATAGCAGGCAGGTTTCGTCCTTTGAGGCTCTGGGAAAAGCTGGTCAGTGGGCTTAAGGGATGGAGCGGGCTCCTTAAAATTTGCATTAAAAACATTGGCTCATAGCCAACTGTCCTAAATGTCAGGCCACATGGGGGAAGAGTTTGAGTGAGATATGGATGAAAGCCTTCTGGTCTCCATGCTCCTCACATGCCAGATGTGTCCATCAGGTCAAAAAAGTTGCATGGCTCTTTTTAGACCCTGGACAGGTTTAGACTTTCAGTAAGAATCCAGAATGAAATCAAGGGAGGTGGGAGTGTCCCTAGACACCAAGAAAGGTCTCTAGGGACTGAGAACATTGGTTCTTGTGGATGCCAGAATCTCTATTCAAACTTCTATGCTGCTAAAGAATCCACGAAGATGTTTTCTGCCCTTCAACATAAGTTTTTGAATGGTATAATTTAGCCCTTTCATAGAGTCATAGGGCTGGAAGGGGCCTTGGACTCCCACCCCCCACCCAGGGCAGGTGTCCTTATTCCATTCTAATGGTTGTCCAATCTTTTCTGAACTTCCAGCGATGGAGCACCCAAAACTCTGGGAGGCTGGTGGGTCTATTGAGTAATTGATTGTGTTATTCTGTCTCAGTCCCTCATTTCCAGATTGGATCTCTCTCTGACGAGCTTCCACCTGTTCTTTCTTGTCCTGCCCTTGGGTGCTTTGGAGAATAAGTGGACCCCCCCTTTCCTCTGTGACTGACTCTTAAGTACTGGCAGACAGCTATCCTTTGATAGAGCTCCCATTCAATATATGATTTAGCCTCCAGACCCCTGATCATCTTTGTTGCTCTTCTCTGCATGCTTTCTGGGGTCTCAGAGTCTTTTTTGTATTGTGGTGAACAGTACCGGACACCGTATTCCAAGTGTGGTCTTACCAAAGCAGTATAAAGCAGGGTTAACATTTCACCTGATCTTGATTCTCTCCCTCTGTTGATGGAGCCTAGGACGACATTGGCTCTTCTGGCAGCTGCAGCACACGGCTGGATGAATTGCTGAACTATAGGCTTCTTAGCCTTGCTGGTTAAGGGTTCTGCTTTGAGGGATATGAATTGAGAAAAAAGAGCCAGAATTTTGGCAAATAAAACCATATTTCTTTTATTTAAATATTTACAACAATAGCTTAGAAATGTCATGAAAGAAAGATGGCCTCTTTAAGCAGCTGATGGGCAAGAGGCCGTGGAGGGTTTATAACTCGTCTTCCAATCACAACAACCAACCAACTTAGGAAGGAGAGAAATGAATAAAAACAGATTTATAGGGATTTGTTCCTCTTCCAGTTTCAAAGAGGAGAAATGGAATGGGTTTTAACCAGCTTTTAAAAAGAACAGAAGATTTTCATATAACCCACATTGCTCCCTTATTCAGCAGGGGACAAAAAGACCATCAAGATGGAGGTTGTGCCTGAATGATCAAAGCTTTTCCCCCTTGTGTGGCACGTGTGACAGATAAAAAAGAAGGGAGGTTTTGACTGTATCTCGACTTCTTTTGGGCACCTCATCCTGTGGGCCCCCTACCTGGCTTGCAAATGAAAGATATTTAAGATTATTCCACAACTGTTAGGGGCAAATAAAAATGCCTTTAATTTCTTTTTTTAATGAGGGTTTTGCCATAATCCAACTATTTCTGCTACATCATCTTTGTATGTGAGTGTGTATGTGTTGTGCAAATATCAACTCCATCGACTCCCTTGCATTTCTCTCAGCAACAGGACAAAAACAGTTTATTTACATACATACATAAAACCCCCCAACCTTTAATAATTCTCAGAAAATCTTAATCCACAACCTTTCCACCTTTCTCTGTCTCTGCAATCTCTACTTCCAGCCTCTCCTTCTATTAACTTGACTGCTTTTTCTTTCTTTCACCCCACACTCTTTTCCATTAGCCATCTTGGTCTCCTTTCTGTAAACCCATGAAGGTCCCGGGGGAACCCTTCCCCGAATTCCAGCTTCTGGAGTTCTAGACCCCAACATCTCTGGAGGGATGGACTGCCCACCAATTAAGCTAACAGTAACCTGGCAATAGTAATGGGAGGAAGGTGAACTCTGAGGATCAAAAAAGTCAAGCTCACCTTACTTTTACTCAGAACAGGGCTTTGTCTGCAGAGCCATGATTGACCCCTTGACTTTCTTGACCCATTCCTGTAGCCATCCAAGTCTACACTGTGCAAAACTAAAACACTCTCCATTTTAACAGTGTGATAAAGACTTCCATCTACATCTTCACTGTTGAATGAGAACAACCCAGAATCTCAAACATCCTACTCTGTTGACCGCTGACAACTCTGCTTTCCTTCTGCCTTCACAAGCCCTGGGAGGAGTAAAGAGGCCTTAATCCCAGGCAGGAGGAACGATTGTGATGGAGCAACCTCACATGGACTTTTGAACAGGGTGATTTGAAATTGGAGCGTCTGCCAGAATGCAAGGCAGGGAAACGGCCATTCTTGGCAGTTATTTCATAGATCTGTACAGCAAATGAAACAAGGTTTTCCTGACATTTTCCTCGGTGGGGTTTGGGATGATCCACGCTTGGCTGTAACCCTTTCTTCATCTCAAGGGCTTATGCAGGTTTTGCCAATGCTAAAACAGCAGGTATAAGTCACCCACACACAGGTGTGGGTGTGTGCACATACAGATCCAGGGACAAAGCTGAAACGTCAAGCCAAGGCAGAGGACGAAAGCCTAAACTGAGAAGAAGAAGGAGACCAGAATAGCAGCTAAAACTTTTGGATTTCCATGTGATGCATCCAAGAAACAAACTATTGTTAATAATGAATAACAGCTTTGTGGCATTTTTCAATGTGCTTTCAAAAAAAGCAAAACAAAATTGTGAAAATTCTAGAAGGGCAAAATTATTACTTCATTATTAGGTTTGGTGTGACTTTTGAACCAAACTGAACATTTTTTGTGTATTTTTTTCTCCTTCCTTCCTTCCTCCTCATCTCTCCATGAGGTAAAGCTGGAAAATGTACAATCGCTTCAGCTACAAGCAACACACTGGAAATTGTGCTAGACAAACGCTGCCTCAGAGGGACACACTTCCTGTTCTTTGTCATGGGCAGGAAAAGCTCCTGCTGCTTGGAGGTCCTGCATGTGGGCCAGCTGAGGCAGCCGTGAGATTCTTCCTATCCCCTATTTTACAGAGGACCTTCACCCACCCCTCCCTCCCTCCCTCCCTCCCTCCCTCCCACCAGGTGGGGGCCCTTAAACAAAGGTCTCCTCTGCCAACATGAAGCTGTTGTGCTCCTCAGCTTGGACGCTGGGGCAGGACTGGCTTCTAAGCCACTCAATTCTGCCCCGGATCAGTTCCTTCTCCACCATTTCTGCTTCTGTTGGGGCAAAGTCTTTGGGATTGTCCTGGCTGAAGTATTCCCGGACCGTGTTGCGAATGGAAGCTGGGAGAAAGAAGTGGAAAGTGCCACTGGCATCCTGGCTGGGCTTCTCTTCCAGATGCGTCAGCAGCTGCTCTGGGTCTTCTGCCAGAGTGGCCCTTTGTGGAAGCTTCTCCTGTGACGAACAGCCCATAGGTCCTTGGTGGTACCTCCTTGAAATGGAATGGAGTACCAACGGAGTGTTTTGTCCATAAAAGACTGTCTGGGGAATATGAACCCGTACAGTTGGTAGGCTCTTGGAAGTGCCTTCACTGCTGCTGTGTTTTCCATCTGAGCTGGTGCCCTGGTTGCACACAGTTACAATGGCTTCCTCTGGCACCACTGGGGAATCCCTGGGACTTCGCTCTTTGGGGGCCATGTACACTGTTATCTTGGTGCGCTTCAAACTCTCTTGACTGTGAAGAGCAGGTTCTGCACATTTGACCTCTAGGTGCTTCACAGATTTCTCCCTCTGTACATACTGGCTCACTGGAGCAGAACCCCCAGGAATATAGTGCCTGTGGTCAGGCTCTTCAGAACCGTGTCTCCCAAGAACCAGAGTGGGCATCTCAGTGAACTGCGACTCCTGCTGGTTTTTGTCCAAGTTATCCTCATTTCCTAGATTTCCAGTCGTCCTAAGGGGCATGAAAACCTGCCCCTCGTCTCTGCCGTGGCTTTTCTCTTTATCCTCCACTTGCCTGACACTGTCACAGCAAGAGTCCATATTGCCAGCGTCTTGGGGCAAAGGAGGAGTAAAGGACTTGTGCCATCCTTTCAAGGGCTTCTTAGGCTCTTTGGGGGACAAAGCATGGAGCCTGGTGGAAGTACCAAACATGAAGGGCAGGCTCGAGACATCCATGGGGCTGAAGGCAGAGGACTCAGAGCAATAGGAGAAAGCACTGTCTAGGGAGCTTAAGGAGGAAGCTGAGGGAGAAGTGGTGGTGGAGGACAGGCTGGAGAAGCTGGACCGGTTGGACAGGCTTGTTTTCTGAGTGTTGACCTTCTTTGCCACATGGCTGCACAGAGGTGACCTCCAGAAGCTTTGCTTTGCGCTGCTCAGCCCGGGGCTCAAACCTTCATCAATGAGCTTCTGACTCTCCAGCTGCAACTGCTTGAGCCTGTGGATGTAATCACCATGGCTATGCATGATGGTGGCATCACAACTGGATTGGCGGGCCACTGGCTCATGGTCCTGGGCAGGGAACTGAGAGCTCAGGCAAACACTGGGCTCCGAGGAGCATCGGTTCCTTGCAGGGCTGAGCGAACTGATGGAGCCGAGAGAGCAGAAGGAACTTTCTTCTTCAAGGAGGTCATAACTGTCAGTACTTGCGTTCTTCCTGGCTTTATTCTGGTAGCAAGCAGTGATCTCACTGAACAAATCCCAGTCTTCTTGTTCCTCACTGAGAATCAGCCCTCCGGATGGGCTGAACAGGGCATTGTCTCCTTCAAGCCTGTAACGTTGTTGGCCTCTTTCTTGGTAGGAGGTGGCATATTCCATCTCATCCGAGGAATCGTTGTGCTGAACTGCAGAGGGAAGAAAGAATGTTGAAGGACAGAAGATGCCAGAAGAGCATTTGTTGCCTAAGCCTGCCCAGGTGTCCCTCCTCCACCACCCCCTATTCTCTCTCTGATACTGTGTGGAGGGTTAGCAGATTTTAAAACTCTACTAAATAAGTTGGCAAAGTAAATGACTTAAGAAATGCATTTTAAGGCATTTATTTTAAAAGGAGTGTTCACAGACAGGATGGCCTAAGAACATTTCCAGTGGTGTGACTGCATCTTGTTGAGAAGCAGATACAAATTCAACCATAAAAGATGCAACCCAGCCAGAAAGTGGTCATTTCCTCTTTGGTCCTTCTCTTCTGCTAGTCATTGCAGTCATGATCAGATGAGGATGCCTTTAGTGGTACGATAATCTCATTTAATAAAACTTTTCTCCTGCTTCTGATTGGTTGATTGGTTTTGCTTGTTTTCATTGTGTAAGCCGCCCTGAGTCCTTTGGAGATAGGGCGGCATACAAGTTTAAATAATAAATAAAATAAATAAATAAGAAGAACAATTTCTGATTCATTTCTTGATGGATTTAGAGTGCTGCTTATGGATATGCCTGATTTTAATTCTGAATACTATTTTTAGGGCAGGCCATCTGCAGTTTCTCTTCAGCTAAAATTTTTTGATGAGGGTATATAATGAGGAAGAACCAGGTTCTGAGAATATGAGACATTGGAAAGACTCTTGTTTAGAGTTGTCCCTTTGTGTGTGTGTGTGTGTGTGTGTGTGTGTGTGTGTATGAGTGTGGCAAAAGTCAGGGTGGTAGCTGCAAGCTCATGGCCGAAGCCCCACCCTCTTTCCACGTGTACTGACCATGCAGTGCACATAAAAAGCGGACAAGGTTTCAATCATGCAGTTGTAGCGCCTTCCTTGATTTCTTCAAATTCCCTCTGCAATTGGCCCTGCTCTTGTTAATGCTGTTAAATGTGGCCCACATCTTTGTGTACCTGGAAAAGATAAAATGAATTAACACTCTAGCAACCATCTTACCTAGCAAGTCATCCACACTTCGGGACTTCTTCTTCTCTGGCTTTTGGAACAGGGAAGCAATGTCCCCTCCAAAAATTTCAGCCGAGTTCTCAATTAGGAATTGCACCAACATGGCCACCTACCAAAAGGAACAGTCCCAGGTCAGAAGGGGAGAAGCGGCCTTGGATGTCCCACTAGGAGCAGCGAGGGAGACAACGGCCCAGTTTGCATAACAGGCTAAGCCAGGATGTTTGGTCAATTTTTGCCTATCTAACAATCCAGATTTACAGTATGCAGGTTGACATAACAGGATAACAGAATTGGAAGGGACTTTGGAGATCTTCTAGTCCAACCCCTAATGTATCAACCCTAATGCCATACTGACTCCAGCCTTGCCCAAACTGTTGAGGTCCAGATGGGCCAAAGTCCAACTCCCTTCATTTCCAGCCATTCCCACCAATGGGCAGGATGGTCTGAAGGGGCCTCTCGTAGCTCAACCTGCCTGGGCTGCAGGTTGGGGCAAGTCAGATTTTCATCCTGCAATTTGCCTCTCTGGGCTCTTTGGGAAAAAAGCCCAAAGCACAATGTCAACTTTGAACCTGCTGAAGTTGTTTAAATGCAGAGTGGCCTTCAACAACTTTGACCCCCATTTTTCTGTCCCAAACCCCCTCCCACTCAAGGCTTGCATGGTGGGCTATGGAGGAGGAAAGAAAAATGAGTGGAGAGGAAAAGCCCTCATCCTTTGGGACCAAGTGACTCTTGGGAAGAGCAGATTTGAGAACAGATGAGATCACCTTCTTGGTTGACTTGCTTTCCTCCTCGGGTCCAGTGGGACTGGGAAGCCACAACATGTTGGGGGCGATGCAAAGAGCCAGGTTGAAGGCATTCATCTGATTCTCCACCGCATTCTGCTCAATATGGTGCAAGACCCCAAAGAGGTGCTTGAGCAAAAGGAGGTTGGCCTCCGGAAGCTGCTTCACTAAGCTGCCCAAAGAAAAAAGACCAAGAAGAACCGTTTGAGAACCCTGTGTGCTCAGGGTGGCATCGGCATAGATACTCCTCAAGCAAACTGCTTGGGTGGGGGGACTGGAGTAGGGAGCCTCCCCTGCCTGGGAGTCTTCAGCAGAAACTGGGCTGCTGGGGAGAATTCTAGGAACCTGGATGCCAAGAGAAGAACTCAGGAAGACTTTCCTGTCCCTCCTGCTGGGGGAGAGAAAAAGCTACCACTCTGTGATCAGGAAGAGAGTTCCTGCACAGTGGCAGAAGAGGGGCTTTCCTTCCTTCGGACAACTGATTGTCTGAACTGACCGATGCAAAAGAAGCAGGCCTCCATCTGGAAATGTGTCTTGAGCTGTAGAAAAGTGAAAGGCACAGACTACGGAGACCTTGTTAGGTTCATGACTTTACAGGCAAGCGGAATCTCTGGTTGCTCTTAGCAGCTCCGGCCAGCATGAAGACGCGGAGAGATGCTGAAGACACTGTGCAGTGGCACTGGACAGCTCACAGGCTGCCAAAGGTTACACGTGATATGACCGCCCTGAGCACCTTACCAAGCAGTGAACTACACATGCTCTGAACAGCTCCATGCACATGATGCCCTGGGCTTGTGAAACCCAGCCTCACACAGGCGTCCATCCCCCACAATATGTAGCTGATTTGGGTGAAGCCGAAGATCGTGAGAGAAAGCACTACCCACCTCTGGATGGCTTCAGTCTTTTGAGCTCTGCTTTCCTTATCCATGGCTTCCATCCATAGATTGTACATGTCTGAGGACAGAATACTGTCAGGTATATTTCGTAGAAAGTCCTAAATTTAAATACAGATACGTAGAGTAGCTTAGTTCGTCACACAATCACCAAGTTAGCTTTGAGTTTTCTTTGAAAGCACTTTATCGATCGAGCCTCCAGGAATCATCAGCAGCAACCAAACCCAACAGGACTCCAGCAGATAGTTAAGACTGCAGAAAAAACAATTGCAGCCAGCCTGCCTTCTTGTGTGTCTAACCGCACTTGATCAAATAAAGTATTCAACAAAGGTATCTCTCCCTCCCCATATTGGAGCAGAAACCGATTTTCTGAAGAATGGAGCCCTCATACCTCTAATTGCTCTGCCTATCCCCTTCTGCTTCACCCTTCTTTGCTGAGAGAAAAGAACCTCTTCTGAGCTGTGCAAACTCATTAGCCCATGTGCCACACGGGTACCAACAAGGCAGCTGTTGGACCAGTGTTCGTTTCTGATGCAGGCAGCATCTTTCCGATAGCCTGGGTTCCTGGAAGGCTGAAGCACAAGACCCCTGGGCCACACTGGACTTGGTACAGCCAAGCTTTGCTGAAATTCTTTCCCTGGGATGGCTACCTCTTACTTCAGGTCCTCTGTCAGCCTCATTCAACACAGAGCATAGAAGAACCAGATTGGAAGAGACCTTGGAGATTTTCTAGCCCCAACCCCTCCCCATGGTAGGAGATGCTACACCATTCCAGAGAAGTGTTACCCAATCTCTTCTTGAAAACCTCCAATGATATTTGATGAGGAAATTAAACGAGTTTGGTGTTTTAGTGGGTTTTAAAATAAACAAACAGAAGACACAAAAATGCTGATTAAGAATATGATCTCACAAGATGGTGATATGTTGACTAAAAAGTTTGTCTTTAGGGTTGAGAAAAAGGTGAAATATTGGGGGGTTTATGACAAAAATGGGAGGATGCTTCAATCCCCACAATGGACGAAGGGCTGCAAAAGGACTGTGATGGAGTCACAGACAGAAACTCAATTATTTTTGTTTCTATGTGGAAACCACTTCTGGACTTTGTACTTGAGGGGGGGAAATGAAACTTTGATTTTGGGTTTTACTGATTAGATAGATCTGTTGTTATAGAAATGGCTAGTTTATACTATTATGTAAAAGTAAAAAGTTGAGGTTTGATGTTACCCTCTTATTCTACTGCACCAAAGGGAGTTGGAAGTCAGTGCCTTTTCTTTCTTTTCCCCTTCTTTTCCATACTTTTCTCTTCCTTCCCCTATTTTTCCTATTATTTGCTTTTGTATTTTTGTACTCTAAACCAATAAAAATGATGATAATATATATAAAAGAAAACCTCCAATGATGAAGCACCCACGACTTCTGGAGGCGGGCCAATCCGTTGATTAAGTGGAATCTCCGGGACTTCTTTCGTTCTTCCACCCTCCGGAAAAGATCATTCCCTGGGCTCTTCCTTCACCCACCCTCACCTTCCACCTGCCCTCCATGGCAGAATAAAGGCACACGAACTCTTCAGCCCTGCTGTGGTTCCCAGGCGTTCCTTCCCTACTTTTTGCCTCGTGTACCTCAGGACTTTGCCTCCAGGAGCTGGACTGAGAACAGCTGAAATCTGCGCTTCAGACGACTGCAGCAAGAGCAGGCCAGCGAAGGGTTACTTGTCATCTAGTTACTAGAGGAGAAAGTGTGTCTATTGGAGCTTAGAATCTTTTTAAAGGGATTTTTAAGAGGCTCTGAGCTGCTCTACCTGAAGATCTCTTGTTCTTTGGCAACTCCTCAGTTATTGCACCCACATTCAGAAGTGGTGTATCTTCACTGTTACTTTTGGGTTGCGTATCAATCTTCTACCTTCATTTCAGCATTTCTGGGATAATGGTTATTTCTAGTCTTACAGAAATATTTCTAAAGTTCTTTGAAATTCTTCTACTATTTCCTCAAGGCAATTTCCTTTGCCTTAAGGCATTTACTTTGATCGAAATCCATCTTTTGTTATTTTAGGAATTAGGAATTAGGGGAACCAGCTTTCCATGAACTCTGAGTTCCCACATCACTCTTAACTGACTTCTGTGGTGACCCTCTTTACCGTAATGATTGCTGCCGCCACGAAGACAGATTCGCCGTCCACTTGGACATCGTTGCCCGAGTTGAGCTTCTCTTTCAGCTCCTTGCAATTTTTGGCATTGGCGGAGCGCCTGAAGATGCCCCGGGTGGAAGGACCTTCATGGTAGAGCAGATACAAAATGTCCTGCAGGTGGTGAAGCCAAAGATCACAATGTCACTGTAATACGTCTCTAAAATTATTGTGCTGTGCTGGTTGGGGAATTCTGGAAGTTGAAGTCCACAGATCTTAAAGTGGTGGAGGCTGAGAAACACTGCCCCAAGGGTTTATCTAAGAAACCCAGTTAATGAAAACTGGAGAAAGCAAGAGCCAAATGACCCTGGTGGCATTTGCTTCTCCCAGAGGGCGGGAAGTAAGACTAGAGGCAACTCTTAGTCTCCCCTCCCTTTGCAGTAGGATCTGGGATGGAGGCACCCAGACTGCTCTGTCCATGCCTTCAGTTGAGCTTCAGTTGAGCTTTGGTCTCCACTCAGGCAACCTCAAGGGTGAAGCCCCCTCCATGCTAGAACTACAGGGAGAGCACCAGCCTCTCCCCCCCCCCCATCTTCCCCTCCATCTTCCCCTCCACAGTGGAAGGTGGATAAAATCACCTGCCACTTATAGAGATGGAAGAACCTGGTTGTACTGGCATTTTCACACAAATACAGCCCCCTCAAACTCTGGTAGGTAAGCCGAGAAGCACATCTTACCATGATGGGCTTGGGAAGAGTTCCGTCAGGACAGACCGATGTTAAGGACAAGCCAAAGAGTTTTCGGGGGTTGGTTGGGGACTGAGAAGCAGGACTGCCGGTCGGGGTGCTGACACTTCGCCGAAGAGCCCAGTCGATCAGGGACTTCTTGCGCTTGAAATGTTTCTGCAAAGGGGCTGAGAGCACAAAGGGAGACGGGTGCAAGTGGTCAAATGACCTTTGCATTTCAGGACAGCTTCCGATCAAGAAGGCCGGTGATCAAAAAGGAACAACCGAAGCCATTAAAGGCTGCTCATGAAGACCTGGATGGTAGACTTCTTGCCTGATGAATGTGATGTACTACTTCAGTTTTATCCTATTTATTGTCCCATTTTTCTCTCTGCTAGTTCAAGGCAGTGTATATGGGGGTCACCTCTCATTTTCTACCCACAGGAACAACCCTGCCTGCTGGGTTGAACTGAGAAAGAGCAACTGTTAAAAACTGTCGAGGAAGCTCCATGTCAGAGCATCTTCCCTACAAGAGCATCCTGCAGTCTTTTTATTTAATTCCATCCCCCTTTTTAATCAAGGTAAGAATATCAAAGAACTCACGATCAAAAGAGTTTAAAGAGCCGAGGTGGCGCAGTGGTTAGAGTGCAGTACTGCAGCTACTTCAGCTGTCTGCTAGTTCAGCAGATCAGCGGATCAAATCTCACCGGCTCAGGGTTGACTCAGCCTTCCATCCTTCCGAGGTGGGTAAAATGAAGACCCAGATTGTTGGGGGCAATATGCTATTGAGTATACTGTCTTTGGTGTAAGGCACCCAGAGTCCTCGGAGAGTGGGCGGCATAGAAATATTATTATTATTATTATTATTATTATTATTATTATTATTATTATTAAACACCGAGCCGTTTTCTGGAGAGCTAAAACCAGCAGGACAACAAGAGGGTTGAACTCGATTGGAAAAGTGGCCCTGAGCCAAGAAACCCCCAGTTTTCCCTACAGCCTGATGAACATTTTGTTGTAGCTGGAGGTGGAGTTTTTCCTGCTCTCCCTACTCCACCCCACCCCACCGAAAGAAATGAGGCTTGCTGATTTGGCACCAGAAGAGGGGAATAATTGGAGGCTTCAGCCTTGGAGCAATTGGGCTGCTCTGCCCTTTGGACAGTATTGAATTCACAAACAACAGTCAAAATCCCAGTTTTTCCCAGGATTTGGCCTGCAGGAGAAATCCCATTTCTGCCTGAGAAATCAGTCGCTGATAGGGCAGGGGTGATAATATCCTCCTCGGCCTGATTAGACCACAGTCCCAGGAAGCATTAAATCAGCTTGCATGGCCAAAGAGGCTCAAAAGTTGCCAAACAGGCCATTAATGGCCAGGCAGCCTCTGCGAAGGGTTGGGCAGCCCAGCTCTCTAGAGTCTGTAGGGCTGCTTGGGCGTCTTTGCGCAGACAGCCAGGGCTTCCAGTGGGACGCTGGCAAAGCGAAGAGGGTCTCGCACCCATGTTGAGAAAATGGCCGTAAAGTTACGGTGGGAGTGTGCTGAGCATGGGGGCTTCACTCTGTGGCTCTGAATCTTTACAGAGGTGTGGGCCACATTATAACAGGAGACCTGACTCTTCCTCCCAGCAAGTGAGATCTTACCTCTCCGCAACTGCACCGGAGCCTGCGGTTTGGGCTTCAGGATGAACTGGCACTGCCGGTCCAGCGGTGATGTTTCGTACTCCTCGGGAAGCAGCAGGCCGTTGCTGGGGCCTCGCATCTGCTCCACAGAGCCTCGGAGGCAACCCAGGATAATGCTGAAGGGATGCTCGTGTCCTGTGGCAACAAGAGACCGGTTGCATCATCTGCTGAAGGCAAAGAGGCCTGGCGAGGTTTAAGTTTGGGAAATAAAAAGCAGCACAAGAACTGACCCACTGGGATTCTGGTCCATATGACTGAGGGAGGCTGAGCATAGACATCACCTTACACACACACCTCCCCCCATGTCCAATGCCCAGGGGAAGGAGATTCAATCGATCAGCCCAGGAAGGCCCATCACAGTCAATGTTCAAATCAAGTCAGAGAACAACCTTTGGTCCTCAGAGGTCCGATTTTATCATTGGTTTGACCCCATTCGCTTTAAACTGCCATAAACTGAATTATCCCACCCTGAATTGCCTAGAGGACTCCCCGACTGAGTAGGACTATCTGCAGAATGACAAGTGACCCAAGACCGCTGTGGTCCAGCTGTTGAGCAAGGAAATAAGATCAGACTGAAGCTAAAAGGGGCAAAAAATCTTTCCTTGACAGCAGGACTTTCCTGATAAGAATGTGTGGCTGAAAAGCAAACAATTATTTGCATCACAAATAGATGAAATCCCATCATCCTCTTGCAAAAAACCCTCTACCACGGATCCACTTCCGAGAAGCTTCCCCAAATGAGAGGAAAGATATTCATGGGCACAACTCTTGAAGGAAAAGGCGGTGCGAAGAGGGGAAAATGTTCCTTTCCTGTTAAAAAGGAAACGCTGCCAGCCACCCAACAGCTGGAATATACAGAATCCCGTTTTTTCCTGCCACCGGCTTCTGGGCTCCAATGCAGAGGAGAGCACAGAAACATGCCTGCCAATGCCACCCCTGGTACCCACCCAATTCCCCACCGCAGGGGTTCTCAACCGGTCGTCCATGGACCCCTGGGGATCAGCAATGTCATCACAGGGCTCTGTGATGGGATGTGGAAGTTGGAATATAAAAGGGGTAAATATTAAAGGGCACGGACCATGTTTTTGTTGTAGCCGTATTGGATTGTAATGGTCTCAATGGGAGATGCTGGGCTTCTTCCACCCCACTGGAGAAAAGGGCTCAGCAGGGGTGAGGTGTGTATAAAAGGAGCAGGACCTTGACTCTGCAGTCATGGCACCGGCCTGAATTTTGCTTAACCCCCCCCCACCCCCACTCCTTGGAGGGCAGCCCTGGGGCTTAGTTCTCACTGTACAAGGGGTCACAATTGAGACCCATATCGAGCAAAATTTGCCTCTACCAGTGAAGCAAATTCCTGGGAACCGCAGTCAGGCATTCCAAAGAATGGCCAAGGAGTCCACAAAGCAGCGGGGGTGGCTCTTCTCTTCCATAAACTCATGGCGGCTCTGTGAAGGTCTGGTCTACATAAAGACAGGGCGGTGTCATGCCCCTGTCGCAGTCTGAATCTGTGGGGGAGGATGAGCTGGAACAAGAGCCGACAGAGATCGAGAGGGCGGCTCCATTGGCCTTGGAGGAAACTGGGGAAGGGCAAAGTCGGTCTGGGCAAGGCTTTTCAGGATTAGAAAGGCTGCAGACAGGGAGGAGCAGGAGAGACCGAGCTCAGGCGAAGAGCAAGGACCACCCTCTCTTGATCCTAGAGCACAGAGAGAAGAGAGAAGGCAAGACCAACACAGATTGAGCCAGCTACGAGGGAGGAGAGTGCCCCACCCCCCTTCACAAGGCACACCTGGGGACTGAGCTGTAAGGAGGTGCCGGGGGAGGGGCATTTGTTGGGAACAAGCATTGAATCTGTGGAGTCTTACGTGCACTTGCTGATGCCTGGAGATTACTGTGCTCTGTCTTGTGGGACTTGCCTGGTTTGCCTGCTTCACTGAACTTCTTGCTCTGGTTACTGTTTGGCTAACCTGGCTTTCTGGACTGCTGGCCCTGGTTACTGTTTGGCTAACCTTGCTTACTGGACTACTCGTAGCCAGAGGCTGCTGAAGGTGCATGTGAGAGCTTTGCTCCAGGACTTGTAGTAAACGTAGGGATGTTTGGGGGCAAAGTTGGAGCAATAAAGGGGAGTTAGACCTGTTCTCTGCCTGTATTGTTTTCATGCCACACCCTGGGTTATCACAGGCGGTTATACACCAGAGTGACCCTTCCTGTGTAGACCCCCCCCCACCTCAAGGCTTCCACCCCGCTCCAAATCCTGCACCATTTGAGTTCCAGTTCATGAGGCTCCCTTTGGGCCCACAGCAAGGGCTCCCACTGCAGGCAGCTGTGATGGGCTTTCTGGGTGTCTGCACCACAGGGGCTGCTCTGAAGAGAAAGTCCCACATTGGTCCACAGAGACAACATTGGGTTTTTTGGCAATAGGGGTCTTCTCACCTGTTTCGGCTCCAGAGGTCATAGTCCCAATTATACTCCTTTGTCATTAATGAAACAGCCTTTAGGAATTCTGGGAAAGAGTCCTATGGAAGAGGTCATTCCCCTCTTGGCCTGCCCTCCATTTCAACAGGAAAAGCTTTTGGATTTCTTCCCACTTAGCTTCAACCCAAAATGAGGCTCAAGGTTGCACTAGATATACGGAGAAGGGACGGCACCCCAGGTGTTGTCATAGCATCAGGACCATATCTCTCTGGCCTGCTGGCTGGGATTGATTGACAGGAGGGGGTTCTTCTGCATCTGAAGGGCCACCTATTCTCTACCCCTTGTCTATAGTGCTGTGTGTGTGTGTGTGTGTGTGCGCGCGCATGATTTTTATTGCACTAACAAGAAGGCTTTTTGGCTAGAACAGTACAGAAAAGATCTTCCAGCCCACTCAGCTAAGGTGAACCACCAATCCCAGCTGCAGCTGCAAATGTTCTCCCCACTCCCTTCTCTGTTCAAGAAAGGAAGAGTTCTTACCAATCAGAGGGTATGCAGGATTGTCCCTTCCTGAGATTACCCAGAGGTGATAGTCACTTGGTCTACCCTGTGAATGGAAAGATAGAAGAATAGTGAAGATCAAGTTGTAGAAAGAGGAGAGCAATTGGATGCAAAACAATAGAAAGAAGAATAAGAGGCCACGCCTGGAAGTGGGAGAGTAGGGGAGGGAGGGAATCAGGAAACCCAGGATTATAAATCTCATGTAAAACAACCAAGTGCTGACCTTGGAAGGAAGGGGAAAGTGCAGGAGAGGGCAAGACAAACAGTTGGGAAGATACAAGTCCAAACAAAAATCCACTGCACTCCGCCTCATTTATGCAAAGGTTACAGGGCGAGCACAACTGGCTCAGCGAATTTCTCTTTAATTTTACACAGACATACACATATACACACTCTTATAGCCAAACAATGATAAATATAGCTTGTAACTCCATCCTCTCACAGCTGTGAAAAGGACAATTTGGAAGAGGCTTTTGGGACAGCAGCTCTTCGGGATCCGCCCGGTGAAGATCATCTCATGGACTGTGCAACTCGGTTATGCTCCTAAGTAACACAGCCTAGATCCCCAGGAGCAGTGGTGGGATTCAAATAATTTAACAACCGGTTCTCTGCCCTAATGATTCCTTTCAACAACCAGTTTGCCAAACTGCTCAGAAAGTTAACAGCCGGTTCTCCCGAAGTGGTGCGAACTGGCTGAATCTCACCACTGCCCATGAGGCACTACGGCATTCCGACATGTAAATAGGTCACCTGTTTGCATGACTAGAGACTTCCTTACAGTGACCCTCTCAAGAAAAGAACTTCCCAGCGGTCCTCAAACAGAACATTTGACCAGCCATTGGCTCAGCCCGGCCAGGCCAAAGATGGCCACACAGGACAATACTTGTGAATAATTGCTTGTGCACAAGTTACTTTAATAAGTTATGTTATGATTTATGCAGGACAACCATCTGTTTCTTTGTGAAGTATCCAGAGCTTAGGGATTTTGCAAAGAGGATTTTAATGAAGATACTTCAACTATTTCAGCTGGCTTACTTCATAGGCTAAGTAGGAGCCCAACCGGACAGTTGGATCTGGGGTCTCTGTCTCTCTTTCTCTAAGGAAAAACGGGAGCCATTCCCCTCCCCACCAAGATCTCTGGACCATTTTGCATGTTACACTTATACTTACAGGAACCCCCAACTGTTCTGTGGCCTTTTTGATAATATTGTCAGCAGTTTCCATGTTGGAGATGCTTAATGCCATGTTCTGAATAAAACAAATATACATCTTAATAATATCTATTCCTTTCTGAAAAAGAATATTTTAATGAATTAATATCATGATATGAAACATATTTACAGCAACATTCTTTAACATATAAGATTACTAATTTGTCACATTATGATATTCCAGCTCCGAATCCCAAAGGACTTGCAAATTAGCAATACCCGTTTTGAGGAAGCCCTTGGTTTTCTATAGCAATAAATAGCTTTAGACTGCAATCTGGAAGCTTCAAAAACCGCTAATATATCAGATCCAAATTTTTTAAAAATCAGATTTTACTTGAATATATTGCCATTCTGAAATCTTGGTTGATCGATTAAATATTTTGTGCCACCAAGTCAACGCTGACTCCAGCAACCGCCTAGACAAACCAGAATGTGGCTCCTCAGATCTTCCATGGCCACTTGAATCGACTCTGTCCGCCTTCATGTTGAGTGTCTTCTTTGCTCTTTTCTTCCACCTTTCCCAGCATCAAAGCTTTCTCTGGAGAGCTGGATCTTTGCAGCTGTGCAGGATAATTTGAGCCTGGGTGCTTGTGCCTCAAGGGAGAATTCTGGGGTTTTTTTTGTCAGATAATCCATGCACCCGTTTCTTGGCTAGCCACAGTATTTCCAGGAGTCTTTTTCAATATCAACATTCAAAAATGTCAGTACTCTTCTCAACCTCTTCTTCAAAGTTCAACTTTTGTTTCCATGAAGCATCAGAAGACATCATCACTGCTTGCAAAATCTGATCCTGTAGCTATGGCCACATCCTAATTCTCCTTGCAGTTGTAGAATGGTTTTGAAAATGTCATTAACCAAAACTTGATATTAATATTTTTCTTCTGCCCAAGTTCTTAAACAAATAAATAAACAAAAAAGTCCAATGCATTTACCTTGATCCTAAAGTGTCATGCTTGACATGGAAGCAAGGATTGAATTTAAATTCCCTGATTTTTCAAATATGTTTAACACTCTTTAATGATGCAAAGGCGATTGGATTTTGGCTAAAAGAAATTATCCACCTATTGATGTTATTTTGGAGGCTTGGATCCTCTCAGTCATTAGTTTAAGTTGCAGTTTTTCTTTCAGCTTTTAACAACAACAACTACTACAACAACAACAACAATTTCTTTATTACTCACAGAAGAGCTTTTCTCCCTGTCCATTACCAAAATCTGCATGGGCAAACTTTTGGCGTACTCAGTCTGCTTCATTTCATAGATGTGCCTGTAATTCAAATATTGATGGTGAATTAAGAAATGTTGTGCTGCACAGTATATTTGTATTAAGTTGAGTAGAAAAAAGCCATTTAAAGACTTCTGGGGAATCTTACTACTCCTCTGCCTGGGAATTTTGGAACTCCCGCAGAGATTTCATTGGGATTCCATTAGGTGAAGATGAGGATTGGCCCAAGGTGACGTCCTACCTCATGAATGCCCGGAATGGACTGAAATGGTGAAAGCCACTATTGGGTGGAAGTGGAAAGAGCAAGTATGTCATAAAATGAACCTGGCCTTCCCCATTTTCACAATCTAGGTATCCTTTCATCTCTGCTGAAATGGGAGCAGGCATAAAGGCAGGGAATCTCCTGCCTCTAAACTCCTATTCTTGGCTCTCTGGCAGGGCCTTTCGGCCCTCGATCAGGAGGCAATAACACAGAGCAGAAAAGAAGGAAGAAAGCATCTCATACCAGAGCAGCATGGACAGCCATCTTTCCTTCACTTCCGAAGAGCTGGAAATAAAGGAAAAACATCGAGGCAGGATGGTATCACATAGCTTTTGTCAACTTTACTATATTAATCTGCAAACCCCCAAATCTTAGGTATGTGATGCGGCTCTCGGTTCCACTTCTGCCAAGGAGGAAACACTTGAGGCATCCTACATCCTTCCTGGCCTTGAAGACTTCTGCCTCCCCCAGCAAGCAGGAAAAGGCTGCTCCTTTTAATTAACCAGCCATTGGCCATAAAATCCAGGCTGATGTAGAGATAGGGTGAGCAGAAGGGAGAACTTCGCACGAAAGAATCAACTGATTCTAAAGAGGGATTATAAAGAGCAATATGTTGTAATTGTTTTAAAGAGGGTGGGAGTGTAACATGATCTGTGCACATGGGTGGGCATACAGATGTACTGCAATCGTAAGAGGATAGGTAGAACACGCACATGTATTTACTATGTACTGTTGTCCCTCCACCATCAAATATAGCTAGGAAAAAATGATGAACTGCCGGCTTTCATGCCTAATTACCCACAACTCTTTCTTTGGTCACATCCTATTCAGGACTGTTCTACGGGTAGTCCTCAACTTACAATAGTTCATTTAGTGACCGCTGGAAGTTACAATAGCACCAAAAAAAGCAACATGACCATTTTTCACACTTATGACCATTGCAGCATCCCAGAGTCACGTGACTCATATTTCTGGTGGTCACACTGTCCGGGGGTCATGGGATCCCCCTTTTACCACCTTCTGGCAAGCAAAGTCAACGGGGAAGCCGGATTCACTGAACAATCATGTTATTAACCGAACAACTGCAGTGATTCACTTAACAACTGTGGCAAGAAAGGTTGTAAGATGGGGCAAAACTGACTTCATAAATATCTCACTTAGCAACATAAATTTGGAGGCTCAATTGTGGCCGTAAGTCAAAGACTAGTGATTGTCACTTTATCTCCTGTGCACGCCCATCCCTGCAGACGGTTTGGCTGAGCTGCGTTTCCTGGCCTGGCTCTGGGAAGATTGGGGAAGCTCTGCTCCAATGCAGATTGGCATTCAGGCTTTAGCTTTTACTCCCCCCTCCCCCTTTTCCTCTGTTGCACAATTCCTAGAAGCCTGGCAGGCAACTTCAATGACGTGGGGGAAACGGTGCCCGTTTCAAGCTGCGCATAAACAGATGTTGCTGCAAAAGCAGAGCCTGAAGGTTTGGGCCCAGAGGTCCTGCGAGCTCAGCGCTTGCAACACTGCAGGCCTGGAACTCCTGTCTGTGGCTCCTTGGCTGCCAAGGGTCAGTGCGACACCCCGCCGGGTGCAGCTGGGAGCAGGGAGCCTCTTTTGCAGGCTCTGGAGTGGGAGTCTCAGCTCGGGCTTCTCTCCGTCTGTTCCTGAGGAGACTCTCGCACCGCTGAATTAATGCGCGAAGGAATCTTCGCAGCGTACAAATTCCTTCTGCATTTATGCATCGATAAACAATTAACTGGCTGAAGACATGGTAACTGCCAAAATCTTCAATAAAAATACAGATGAAAAATCGGATTTGGAAAATTGTGGTGTGATAAAAGATCTGAGAGATTTTAAAGGAAGATAAAACACACAATATGGTTGTTTTAGCCAAATATCAGTGCATCACAATTTTTATAGCTATAGTCTTAATCAGGACTTTTAGTAGTTTTTGTTTACCGGCCTGATTCCTGACTGATTGATTGCAATTTGTTTGTGAGACAGTAGGAAATATATGTGATAAATAATCCATGGTCTTCTTGACTCCTTGGACAGAAGGCACAAATGAAAAATCTCTGTGTTGTCTTGGGATCTGAGCCTTGTCTTTTCCGAGGGTCCATAGGTTAGGAGTTTAAGGAAAGATCTGCAGAGACCATCAAAGACCCTCTCATTCTGCCTCTTAAGGCAGTACAAGCCATCCTAGGAAAAGGGCAGCCTCTGTTATCCCCACGTTGTGCTCTCCGGGGGTGTTGGGCCTCTCTTCTTTGCCAATAGGATGAGGGCAAACAGTTCGGAGGGTACCAGTGTTGAGGGTGGCTGCCAGGAGGAGATGCCATAAATTCTACCCACAGTTATTTTTCTCAGTTATCCTTGAAACTGCTTCTGTTTCCTACAAAGCTAAGCAGGTGTGTGGTGTATAGGGATTGGAGTTGTTTGGGTGAGGATTGTGTGTATGGAATGCCCCCTTTTCTCTCCATCTCCTCAGCTGCAACTTTGCCCTTGTCATAAGCAGGAAGGCACCACTTGTTGATGAGGGCAGAGCAGACTGGTTGAGTTCATCTCTTGCCACAATATGCCCCTTCAAAGAGATGGGTATATGGACCTTACCTGAATGTGACGACATAATTTACAGTCGGCCAGCCAATCACAAAAGATGTGTCTGGGCTAATTTTCTTCTCTGACACTTCACTAAGGCAGGATCCGGTCCATACTTCACTCAGGTGGACTTTTTTCTTCAGTTTCAGGCTAGAAGAGGACCTGCATGACAAGCCAGAGAGATTTCTCTTCAGCATATTGGCAGAACTCAGAGATCACAGCTAGTGTACCTGACCTCCTGTCTCCTCCGGCACACAACCAAGAAGTCTTCAACAGACACACTCGCTCACCTAAAGTCACATGCTCATTAAGCAGCTCACACTCAAGTCCCGGGCCATGATTTCCTTTCTGAAATAAATACTAATTGGCTTGATTTGCCTTAACTCATGGTTACAAATCAGAAAGCAGGGCTCAGACCAAGGCTTAACGTGGCACGTTTGCTTTGGTATTCATATGTTGTATGAACCCAACGTTTGAGAATAGCAAAGAGAATTAGCTGGTGAATCCAACGGGCGCTCACACTTACTTGGATTTGGCAACAATTAGCATGTTGCTGAAGAGGAACAAATGCCTCTCTTGGGTTTGCAAGCCCAGAGAAAGCTGGACGCGCTCGTCCAAGATGAAGAGGGAATTTGGGTTGCTGAAAACTCCAGCTGGTAATCCATTAGCTCCGTGTGAGGACGACAAAATAATTTCCCTGCTGGAAAAAGAGAGCAGGACATGAATTGAGATGATATTAATACTTTTGCACTGTGCTTACTACTGTCACCATTCAGGAAAGCACATTTCAATCATTTTGCTTTAAGCAATCCCTGAAGTGGATGAGTTTATACTACAGTCCAGTTTTATCTTCAGCAAGTATCATTATTTTCAAGGAAATGTTAAGATCTTTCCCTTGACTACAATTGCCTGATGAAGCCCTGTTGAAGCAAGTAGATCTTTTGATTCCTCCTCCAAATCTGCCCTTTGCTATTCTTAAATTCATTTGCCCATTTCTCCTCTTGTTGTAGGGGGAGTCATTGGGAGGGGACTCTAGAGTGGGAGGTGACATCATATGTGTCATGATGTGCATAACAACCTCATGGCTTCTTCTGGATAGATAATTAGATATGTCATGTTGTCCACTATTTATTTATTTACTTATTTCTACTTCTAATTCGGATTGCTATGGCTACCCAACTCACAGTGACACGAAAACCAAAGTCTCCTTCTGGAACGCAGGTTGTCATCTTTATAATGCCAGCAATTACATATTTTCACAGGGCAAAGAGCTTCAGTGTATATAACAATTTGGAGAGAGATTTTTAAATTAAAATATATATTTCCTAAAAAAAATTAAACTAAAATATTATGTTCAAATTATTGGACATTTAATACAGCTGTTACTTCATTTGTCCTCAGTCTCTAGAAAAATGCATTGCTTTCATTTAGCATTTTGCTACCAGATAATGGAATGTCAGACACCCATAATTTTCTTTTCCTCTTTCCCTCTTTCTGTCCCCCAATCCTTTCCACAAATCAGAGCTATTTCCATGGAATCTTTAGATTGGCCCAATTTGCCTCGTTGGTTGGGAATTATGGAGGTTGAAGCATCATATTGTACGTACGTGGCATGAAATAAAGCTGCCTGAATCTGCTTGGTCCTTCCTGGCGCCTTCTTGTCTCTCCCTTCCCTCTCGGTCAAATCTCCATCAAGTTCCACAGCTAAGATCTGCCTCTCTTTGACCCCATGAAGCCGATGCGCATGGCCAGAACAGGGGAGAGGAGGCCAAAGGACAGTGCCAGAGGGGCAGGCCACCATCACCACCGCAGTTATCTACTTCCGTATGGAAGTTTGGAGGCAAATATTGCAATTCTGCTTTTGCCAGGATGGGCCCCCAGTTACACCGAATATCAACCCTGAGAAGTCCTTAGGCAGCACTTCTCGGCCGGGGAACTCAGGCAGAGCTGCCGCCGCCACTGTTTCCCCCCTGGTTTGTTTGTTTTTTAAATGTGTGAATGTGTGCACATGGGAGGCAGGGGTGGGTTCTACTTACCTTTACTACCGGTTCGCAACAGTAGTAAAGGTAAGCAGCAATGGTAGCATGAGCAGATCGCCAATGATGACCTGAAGGGCAGTGGGTGGGGCCTCCTGCCGGTTTTACTACCGGTTCTTGCAAACCGGTCTGAACCGGGGGCAACCCACCATTGATGGGAGGGGAACCTATTGCAAGGAGTGACAACCTTGAGGACAGGGAAGGAATGAGCTTGAAGTCCTCCAAAAGAGGACAGTATGAGAAAGGAACCCCATTTGGATTTTGATTAAGATCAGATGAGGCAGAGAGAGAAAGGCGGATAAGCGGTCAGGATTGTGCTGTAATGCCCCACAAGAAGAGAGAGAATTGCTGGGATCCTCACTGGGCCTGTTTCTTGGCTTGGCCTGCCCTGAAGGGGTGAGGGGAAGCCTAAAGCGACCAAGCATGGGGCTCCACCACTTGCCTTTTGCTTCCTGGAGCCTTTGAAGGGCCGCCAAATAATGCCAAGGATTTGGGTCTCCTGCTTGAGAAATTAGGGGCAAGCCTGAAAGCAAAACACCTCCCCCCCCACATAATTGGCAATCCAAGAATTTCTTGAAATTGCCTGAAACCTGTGCAAGCCGTTTCCCCAAACCAGGGATGCCAAGCGTAGAACGAAAAGCGCTCCTAAAAGATTGATTGCTTCTAAATGAACATCAGCTGAGCCTTTAACTTGGCTTAAAGCATTATTTATTTCAGTAAAATACTGTCAGGAAAGATGATTTATGAGGGCATTTTTGGAAATAGCTACAATAAGTGTATGTTCTTTATTTATCCATTATCTTTTTGTGGCTAGAAGGGAAATCTCTGGATGATGTGATAGTCATTCTGCGTTGAAACAGAAAATGAATTGGGCAGGTAGAGTTGAAATGCAAAAGGCAGCAGTGCCTGAGTGGTCTTTGTGCCAAGCTCAAAGAAACCAAGAAAGCCTCCAGGGATCCAAGATTAAACTAGCAAAGAAATGTCACAAATAAGCATGAACCGACAATCAGGCACATAGAGGGAAGATTTCAGCTTTTCTCTTTGCCAAATTTGCTGATTTTTATTGCTTGATGATTCTACTGAGTCAGCCCTGCCTGATACTTTAATCATTCGAACTGCATAATTAACTTTAAGGTGCAATCCTGTGAAAAAATTATTGCTATTGGTGTTATTGTTATCTTCACTTTGGATTGGTTCTAAGTTCCCCATAATGGCTCACTGCTGGGGTAACATCTGAAATAGACTGTACATTCTGGCAGTGAAAGCTGGCTGCTGTCTTGAGAGGTTTGCAAGATTGCAGGAATGCAAAATATGCATCCCAAGTAGTAATTGTGGAGACAAAAATGCTTTCGCGTTGCCCTCCACAGTCCTTCACGTGCAACTACAGGATTTGTCTTCACTTCTACAGACCTCAAAGTGTGAAAACGTTCCCCGGATATACCGTATGTTTCAAGCTATAATTGGGCTGGAAAAAAATAACAGTTGCCTTAAGCTCTATTACTGGGAATCAGAACGAGGCAAACCTTCCTGTCAATGGGAAAGAGAGTTCTCTTAGAATTGTAGAATCATAGGGTTGGAAGGGACCTTGGAGGTCTTCTAGTCCAACCCCCTGTCCAAGGTGGGAGCCCTTACACCATCCTGGACAAATGGTTTCCAATCTTTCCTTGAAAACCTCCAGTGATGGAGCACCTACAACTTCAGGAGGCAAACTGTTTCACTGATTATTTGCTTCCACCATTAAGAAATTTCTCCTTAGTTCTAGGTTGGATTTCTCTTTAATGAGCTTCTACCCATTACTTCTTGTCCTGCCCTCTGGTGCTTTGGAGAATTGGTTGACCCTTCTTCTCTGTGATAGCCTTTCAAATATGGGAAGATGGCTATCATGTCACCACTCCTTCTTCTCTTCATTAGGTTGGGCTCCCTTAGCCATTCATCATACAGTTTAGCTGCCAGTCCCCTAATCATGTTCGTTGCTCTTCTCTGCACTTTTTCTACATGGTGAATTGGATGCAATATTCCAAGTGTGGCCTCACTAGTGCAGTATAAAGCGGTACTTGAACAACAAGTCTGTCAAGATCCTTTTGAATGTGGAGTCTGTCTTCCAAAGTTAGCAAGTCATCTGCAAATTTGATGAGCTTCCCTTCTATCATCTCATCTAGATCATTGATGAAGATGTGGAAGAGCCCTGGGCCCAAAGCAGAACCTTGGGATCAGGGGTGGGTTCCACTTACCTTTACTACCGCAATGTTCGCAATGGGGGCCACGCTCTCTTCTGCGCATGCGCAGAAGCGTTTTGATGACATCGGGGTTGGTGGGCGGAGCCTCCTTCCGGTTTTACTACCAGTTCTATAGAACCTATCTGAACCGGGGACAACCCAGCACCGCTTGGGATGCCCCACTGCTCGCTTCCCTCCAGGTAGATGTGGTTCCCTTTTGAGGAAGGACCTGCTGAGTGTGGTTGGTCGGCCAGTTGCGGATCCATCTAGCTGTGATGCTATCTAGCCGACAGATTTCTATCTTACCAAGAAATGCATTGTAGTCTATTTTGTCACATGCCTTACTGAGGTCTAAGTATATAATATCCACAGCATCTCCTCGATCCACTAGTTTAGTCACTTTGTGAAAGGAGGCAATACATTTTGTATGGCATGATCTGTTTTTAACAAACCGATGGTGGCTTCTATTAATTGCCTTGTTCGTTTCTGAGGCTCACAAACCTGCTTGGAACTCCCTGTTTTAAAGCCGTACCATAGGAGCTGAGCTGGAAACTCACCTTCCCAGCTCGCAGCGTAGGACCAGAGTGGCCCAGCATGCTTTCAAAGCAGCACAGAAACCACCTGTCCCATATGTGAATTGCTTTGTGTGTGTATAGACAACGGAGATCAAAGTTGCTCTAACTTCACTACAGAATTCCCTCCCCCCTCTGGCAACCTGGGGAAAATTCCAGCCAACACACCCACACCACAATTGGCAATTGGCAAATCTGGTGATTTCATAAGGGGGGGGGGGGCAGTTTATTTAACTTAGCCAATGATGGCATATTGTTGAAGCCACTGGCTCCTCTTCAAGCAGGCCCAGCCAGGGAGCCGTGGATGTCACTGTTCATTATTTGTTTACGGTGCTGTCCCAACCAAGGACTTCTGCCAAATTTCTAGCCCACAGAATTGGGTGGTTATATTTTCATTCAGCAAAATTATAACTTTGTTCCATATTTCGTATATCCTTATGGACTCCAGAAAAAACATTTTCACCTAAGCTGCCTGGAAAAAGGTTTTCCTAACAGTTGTTTTAAGGACTCAAGTAAGACGTAAAGGAATGCAGCTTTTAAGGATAATTTCCCATGCCTGCAACATCTTTATTTTAGGATAAAAGCTAGCCAATAGAAAGAGAGGGCAACAGTTGGGTGACATATGCTATCCTTGGTTTTTTACATTGATCTTAGTTCTGCTGTTATTGGTGAGGGGAGAAGTTAAAGAATAATGGTTCCATTCTGCATTTCTTATCACATCTTAAAAAGAAATCTTTAAAGGAGGATATTATCACACCCGAAATGTTGGGTGAATCTTGTTTCCACCACTTTTGAATGCACGTGTCAAAATGGCTAAAGGCATGTTTGAAAAATAGCCAGTCCTTGACGTTCCACCACATCTTACCCACCATGGAAACATCTAAAGAATTTCAGAGGAAGAAGCACGCCCCAAACAGTGGGGGTACGCCTCTTCCTCCAGAGCTGTTCTAATGACCTTTGTAGGATTGTACAGTAATAAATATGGTGTGGACTGTAATTTCTGGGGTTACTTCAGATGTCAACAGAAACAGCGAAGAGAGGAAGTGGAAGTGGTTCATGCTCCTAGGAGTCATTTGAATAGGATCAATGCACCTTCTGAGCCAGACAGGAAATGCCTGTGACTCTTTTAGACCTGGGGCTCCGCAAGAGGAAGGGCAGCTTCTTTCTACTTCCTCTCTCTGGGTGGATTCTATGGATGGCACCTTCCCATTGGCTCTACTCTGTCAAAATGAGTCTCCTCTTTTCAACATGACGTGAAAGATGACCTGGATTTTACTAGGAATCCGAGAGGTTGGTGGAGCAAAGGTCCTCGTGGCCCGTTCAATGGACTTCTACGAATCCAGATGCTTGCTGGCTACTGTCCACCATTGCAAAGGAACAAGGGAACTCAAGGCAGTTCAATCTGCTGGTGGAATCAATTGAATTAATTCTTCTCAGACCCCACAACCAAGTTATTTGTTTTTTTTAAATTTCTTAATGAGAACTGGAAATAATAGGAAAACCTGACTTGTACTTTGTTCAGTAGCTCCCTTTTAAAATATACTCTTTTCTAAAATTGGGCCACTTTTCTTGGAGATTGAAAGTACCAAAATTTAGTCCTCTCCTGTTGGTAACAAGCTGTTTTCTAAACTGATCTCATTTGACCAAATACCTGCCCTTGTTTTAATGAAATGTCCTGAATCTCTTTGATATAAAATGTAAGATCCATGAGAACACATAAATTTTCCACGAGCATTAAGCGTTTTAAGAACTACTTTACTAAAAGGCAGGCACTTTTGTGGGTTAATACCAGGGGTCTGAAAAGAAGGAGAAGGAGGTGTGAGTGATTCCTTCATCGATCTACTGTCTGTCTATTCAGTTGCTATAACTGCCCATCTCAATCCAATTGACTTTAACCTCTCTACAGATAGAGTTTTTTTCCCCATCTGGGAGAATTTTCAGTGTGTTGAGAGGAGACTCTTTTTCTTGACAATCTCATAGAAATGCTCTGCTACTGCTTTTCTCTGAGGTTGGCTTTATTTTTTCCCTAGTGAAGGATTTCCTGGTGGTGCCCATTTAATTCTTAACATGTTCTGAATCTGCTGATCCATTTTTGGATATTGTGCAGACGCAAAGCTTCTTGAAAGAACTTTGAATGATCCTGCAGGTAAGAAGGGTATGGGTGCACAGGTGAGGATACATCACTGGCGCAGAGCTACAGCATGAAGGAATGATTGCCCCTCAATGAGTCCCCCAGCCCTCAATTTCCATTCCATTTAAAAGATAGATGCTGTACCACTGGTTTAGAGGGAAATTTTTATTTATTTATTTAGCAGATTTATATAGCTGCCCATCTCACAAAAAATCACTCCGGGCAACACTAAAATGAAATGTGAAAAAGAAAACAGAAAAGCAGAGAAATCCAAGATTGCACGAGGGAACCATCACTTGACATCGCTCCGCCACCATCGACCACAACGCACTGTTTATAATCCCATCCCTTTCTAAGTCCACCATTGGAAGCCCAGGATTATATAGGACGGCCCCAAATATTCTTTGGGGAGCCCCCGACTTCTATTCTCCCAAAGTGGCGGCAGGCTTTTCTGCCATTTCCATTAGGACACTCAGAGACTCTACAGCCCTCGGGTGGGCTGGCTGAAGCAGCCTTGAAAGAGTTCACAGACAAACACACCCTTCCAAATTCCTTTCCCCCCCCCCCCCCAATTGCAATCAATAAATCTTTATTATGGTCACGGACCAGCCCAATTGCAACATTAAGGCAAGAGCCCCAGCCCTACCTATGGCAGACCTCTACCCACCATTTCCCTTGTCACCCCCCAGCAGCTCTGCCGCCCCCCCCCCCCAGGTTGTGGGACAATAAAGCCATGTTCTCGGAAAGGGTTTGCATCCACATCTCTTACCTGGACCGATGTTTAGATTTGCCAAGTGCTTTGCTGAGGGCAGCTGAAGTTGAGCGTCTCCTTTGAACGACGGGTTTCATTTTCTGTAGGAGAAAAGGACAGGGTGGGTGAGTCATGGTGGGTCATGGTGCAGGATGAGCTATATCGATGTTTCCCAACCATGGCAACTTTAAGATATGTGGACTTAAACTCCCAGAATTCCCCAGCCAGCATGTGGAGCTGCACTAAAAGAAAAAGAATAGGACAGAGGGTAATTCCAAGAACAAGGGGATGGCCCAATTCAGAAACTGAATGCTTAGAATGCTGCATTGTTAGAGAGAAGATGCAACTTCAGGATCTCCTTGAGGTGCTAGCTGTCTATGTGCAGTGACTGTCAGGGAAGGTGTTCAAGCCAAAGAACCATCACTTGTACTCCCACAATGGACAATTGGTCGAAAGGCTACACAAAAACAGGTGAAGAAAGAGTGGGTAGCATGCAATGAAAGTCTGAGGGAAGGAACTGGGTCAGATTGCATGAGGGCTGGCTTGGTGGGAACCAGATCTCACTGTTCCTGGGTAGGGTCCTTGAGAGGGTCCAAGGAGCAAGCCTGTGAAGAAGACCAAATAGGTCTTCTTGGAACAGCAAAGCACCATTTCACTGGCAAGCCACAAACTGGCACCTCTCTTCCCCATCCTGGTGCCCTCTGGCTGAACTTCAGCTCCCCTGTCTGTAGGTGGCTCAGCTCATGTACTGATGCCCAACACAGAAAGAGGGCATCCTGGTTTGACTAGCATCTTACAAAACCAGAGGCAGAAAGAAATTTCTGCAGAAAACCCACATCCTCACCTAAAGTGGAAATGCCACCCATGGGGGATCAGACAAATAGATAATCATGGGCAGAAGCATTTGGAAAGAACCCAGACAGAAAAATAGTAGAATTGGAAGGGACTTCGGAGGGACTTCTAGCCCAACCCCTGCTCAAGCAGGAAACCCTGTACCATTTCAGACAAATGTATGTCCAATCTCTTCTTAAAATCCTCCAGTGTTGGAGCACCTACAATTTTTGAAAGCAGCCGCTTCACAGGTTAATTGTTCTCACTGTCAGTAAATTTCTCCTTAGTTCTCAGTTTCTTCTCTCCTTGATTAGCTTCCATCCATTGCTTCTTGTCCTGCACACTGTTGGCTCATATTTAAGTGATTGTCCCCTACAACTCCAGGATCCCTCTCACAGTTACTGCTATTGAGCCAAGTTTCACTGAATCTATTCCTATACATTTGGTTTTCTTGGCTAAGTGTAAAACCTTACTTTTCCCTATATTGAATTTCATTTTGTTAGATAGGGCCCAGTGTTCAAAGACTCGAAGACGTGATTCATCTGACTCTTGAGATTATGGGGTTTTGGCAATTCCTGCCAGCTTGGTGTCATCTGCAAATTTGATGAATTCTCCTTTATGCCCTCATCTAAATCATTGATGAAGAAGTTGAAGAGCACTGGGCCGAAAACAGACCTTGGGGTTCACTGCTGCTTACTTCCCTCCCTGTAGATGTGGTTCCATTAAGGATGACGCGTTGAGTGCAGCTGGCCAGAGACAGGGGATGAAGGCTCACTTTGGGAAAACTGGGTGGGGAGTTGGGAACCCCGTTGCCATGACGAGCCAGGCCAGAATCCAGCAGGGCTCCAGGATGGGCCAAGGAGAGCTACAACTTGAATTTAGGCTGCGGCACTCAGAAGCTGTGATCATTTTGTCTGGTGCTAGCAAGACCTCGGGTGTGAGGAAGATCCGATGGAACGAAGAGAATCTTTGGCTCCCAGACAAGGGATCCCATGTAACCCTCTGGGTGAGCAGCTGCACGGAGCAGGCCGTGTGGCTCATGGCTCCCCACCATTAATTAAGGGCCCTTCATTCAGCTTGGTGTAAAAATATCCATTCTCGTCTGCAGTTCCCATGTCGCTTCTGCACTCATTTCAGTGGGTGCAGAAAGGAAAGAAGAAAAGAAAAGAGCAATCGGTTTGCAGGACTGGACAGGGATATGGGGCGGGGGGGGGGGGGGGGCCGGGGGGGCAACTGACCACACTTCTTTTTCTTTCTTACTTGACATTTCCACTTGCAGAGTAATTTTGGGTTGGCATCAGTGATGCTTCCCCTTAATTTACAAGTTCTCAGCTTTCCTTAATTGCTTTCTGGAAAGCTGATTCCTCAACTACCACATTCAGTGATTTAATTAGTAGACGACACTGAAAAACTGCGTGTTTACATTCCCAGACAGAAGGATACACATTTTGTTAAGTTACATCTTTTATTTCTGCATTGAGGGCACTTTAAAAAAGTCCCTCTCGTTTTCTCTATTTTCAAATTGTGCTATGGTAATCAAACACATCCAACAAGCTGGAAAAAAACCCCAAATTTTCTATCCAGTTGTGCAATTTAGCAGTTCATTTTACCTGCCTTGATATGTGAGCTGACTAAGCCAAGGGCAATTCCATTCCCTCTCCCAAATATTCCTGTTTCAGCACAGAAAAGCCCTGATGGCTCGCATGGCCCTTCTCACTTCAAGGCTGCAGGCATTTCTGTATAGGGAAGTTGCAAAGAACTGACAGTCCTTGGTCCCAAATCCCCTTTCCTGGCCAAACCAATGAACATTCAGCTGCTACCTCATCCTGTCCCTAATTTCACATAAAAAAGCCAGAACCTTCTCCCCTCCCTGAAAACCCAGGAAAAAACGTTTAAATGTGACTAATTCATGGCACAAATCCTGGCATGACACTCTAGCATTTAATTTCTTTCTTCATCTCAAATCATCTCCATTACGTGGAGGGAGGGGCAGGAGCTGAGGAGGGGGGCAGAGTACCGAGGCATCCTTTTCCAGGGGCCCAGCAGATCCCTCCAGGCAACCCCCAGAGTGCCATTCCCTGTGGCAAACCGAAGTGCCCGCCTGGCTAATACGCCTCAGCAAGAATTCCTCTTGCAATTGTAGCCACCGGAAGGTGGAGGGCAATGCACCGAGGAGGGCACAGTGAGTGCATCAGCTGATCAGCATGGGACTCCAGTGGCATAGATATAAATGGTGCTCAAAAATGCCTCGTGTGCCTCAGCATAAGAAGGATTTTATAGGAAAGAAACGGCAGATAAAGAGAAATAGTTAACTTATTGAGATTTATTAGAATAGGAACATGGAGAATGAAAGATAAAATCAAGAGAGTAACTAGCTGCAAAGGAATTTAAAAGGCAGAATTTAGTTTTCAATGGTTTTCATATGCACAGTTAAGAGAAAGATTTAAGATAGATAATACGATACTTGGAATTAAGCAACAGATGAAGAATTTCATGTTCAACTATATACAAATGGTGAACGTGTAATTGGTAAAATGTGTAACCTTTTGAAACAAAACAAATGTCTGACTGGAGGATAAAATGGGCTAAGAACTTTGGACACAATTCAAATGGAACAGAAGGAAAATATGTAGTTATTATTATTATTATTATTATTATTATATTATATTTATATACCGCTCTACTCCCGGGGGACTCAGGGC
>WNWU01000106.1:1377606-1393100 GCA_012654045.1 Ptyas mucosa
ATATCATATCATATCATATCATATCATATCATATCATATCATATCATCATATCATGGAAATGTTGTACACACTGGTTTCAGAAGCCCCAACAGAGTAGAAAATGTGGCTGCCAACTGCATATGTAGATCTTGGTTAGATCTGGAAAATGGAGATCTCTTTGGAAAAGCTAGCTGATTCCACGGAAGTTTCTTCTAGCTTGAATCGATTAACAATTTTGGTTATTGGGTTAGAATCAAAGTCTTGATTCTGCAGAAGTTCTCTCCCCCCCCTTCTTCCTTCTACATCACAAAGCAGCAGTTAAGCTGAGGAATATACACCAATTCAGAGTTGTGCAGATTGTTTTTCCATTCTAATTGGTTGGCATGTTCACATCTAACACTTATAAGAAAATATTGACTGCAAGAAAGCATTTTCATATACTCCATGATTCATTCATTCATTCATTCATTATTCATTCATTCATTTCTTTTCATTAATATGAGCTGGTTTATGAATCAAGTCAGCACTTATGAATGGGACAATAGAAATATATATTTCCAAGATCCACAGTGTAGGTTATCACTCTGCTTCTTTTCCTTCATCAGAAACTGTTCAATAATAAGAGCCGAGGTGGCGCAGTGGTTAGAGTGCAGTACTGCAGGCTACTTCAGCTGACTGCTAGCTGCAGTTCAGTGGATCGAATTTCACCGGCTCAAGGTTGACTCAGCCTTCCATCCTTCTGAGGTGGGTAAAATGAGGACCCAGATTGTTGGGGGCAATATGCTAACTCTGTAAATCGCTTAGAGAGGGCTGTAAAGCACTATGAAGCGGTATAGAAGTCTAAGTGCTATTGTTATAATATCAACTACTGGCAATATTCATTTTAGTAAAACAATCACTGAGCTCAGTCATCCTGCAGTTTCTGTAGCACTAAAGGAGAACAAAAGCTAGATTCTAATGAAATGCCGAACAGGTAATGAGTGCTTCAGTTTTTCTGGAAACACTATTTAATGACACTTTGATTGTTTTGTGCACAGCATACTAACCAGTAGATAACTGAACTGCTGTTTAGTTGACTAACCTAGTGTTCTGGTTTAGTGTAATAACAAGGACCCGTAAATGAATGACATAGTTGGATATGCATAATAACCCAGACAAATGAAATCAGTTTATTTGTAGTTGGGCATGTTGCATAAATCCCTCTGCCAGTAAAACTCTCCTGACCCTAAACCCCTTTGAATGCTCATTACAAGATTGTGTTTATTTATTATGTGACTTTATCTGATCTCTTGATGGGATTACAGCCTGGGTAGAAACTAATCATGAAGTATAAAATATAATGTCTTCTCTGAGTGAAGCAACCTTCTGTTTGAAAGAGGGAAACAGAGATGTGTCTGAGGATTAGTTTTGGGGACCACTCCAATGCTCAAGTGGCACCCCTCACCAACCTTGTCTCACCTAAAGTGAGCAGTGTCTGAAAAAGTTAGTATTTTCATGGGAGATCATCAGACAATCCCAGATCTATAAGGAAGACTCAAACTCAAAACACATGGGAAGGAAGCAATGGCTAGCTGCTGCTTCGTTACCACCAAGAAATTACATGGAAGAAATCAATAAAGTCATACTTAACTTGGAAGAGTTTTACCTACAGAAAACGGTAGCTCCTAGAGCAATTATGATTGACCTGGGCAAAAGCTAAGCAGGGTGAAGCCAAGGGAAGTCAGAGAAATATTCTTGAAGAGCCCCCTGAGTCTTAATGCACAAACCCTGAGACGGGCATCTTCATACAGTTTCCAGGGTTGAGTGGGATTTGAGGGAGAATTTAGCTTATTTTGCTTACCAGTCCTCATTCTAAAGAAAGAGAACCTGTTTTCAAAGAAGAGAATGTCTTTTTAGTTCTCAGAGGGGAAGAGCAGCCTTCCTGGGCTTGTTCAATGCCAAGATGAGCAAGGAGGAGCCCTCGCGAACATCTCCTTTACAACCCAGCACACTGCGGCTTTTTTAATGTAATGGCATGGGCGGGGGCAAGTCCTGGAGAGGCAGCAGAAGAGAACTTGCAATCCTATGGCGACATCAAGCCAGCAGGAGCAAGAGGAGCACTGGCAAAGATGATCCATTTGACATAGTCAGAACAGGCTCTTATGACTTTCCAGCAATTCATAATATCACTTATCAGAGCAGTAGAGATTAGCACCTTGCAATGTTGTTATCCCAGTACCCCAGCATTGTCTACTTGGATGACAGGAATCTCTAAAGTCCAAGGCAAAGAAAGCTCTTTTCCAATCTTTGCTATGGATTGCAAAGACCTCACCCTCAGCATGCTGACAACTGAGCTGTAACTTTGCTCCGTGACTGTCCTCCAAGATGAAGGAAATCTGAGAATCAATGTATTTCATAGATATTTCTGCATTTAATAATGCTGGGAAATATTTCACATCAAAATGTTGAGAGGCAGGTTCCTAGTGCAATTTTCTAAAGAATGCAACATGTGCTTGGTCTACATTCATGGGAGTTGTTTCTTAACATTATGCCCAGAGTCTGGGCTGTTCTGCTCTCAGAGAAGGCGCAACACTTTAATTTGATAGCCTATAAAAGTTAAAAGGTAGGACAACCAGATGTGCACAAATGTGTACAGATGTCCATGCAAGGGGATCAGGGGAGAAGAGACTGTGCAGGAATGTCCACAGAAGGCTCAGAAAAGTCATGACAGTGGCTGCAGCTGTGAAGCTCTATCCTCTTAGTTCAAGGGGGGCTTCCATCACACAGTCCCCAACTCCACCTCAACTCTTTTGGCCCTCCTCTCCTGGGATGGCTCTGAGAGGGTCGAAATTTAGGAAGGAAAGTGAGCTGCATTTTTTGTGTGTAAAACTTCATCTTCAGACCAAGGTCAGTTGTGATTTTGCCAAAATCCAATTCAAGGAAATGGTTTAAAACAAACAAAGCCAAGCATTTCCTCAGGCTAAAGTTTGAAGAATGAGCAGTTTTCATGTAGCAGCCAATCTGATGTTTTGAAGAGCTTAGTGCATCCTTCAGTGCCTTTAAAGCGACATCTTTTGATTCCCCTGAGCACAAATCTTCAGGTACCCTGGCCGCTGAGTGTTGCCGGCCACACCTCTTCTGTCAATGCGTCTTTCTCTCTTTCATTTATTGCTAAGATCTAGTGGTCAGATTGGATACTAGAAGCTTTATGAAAAAATAATCCAAACACAGATCGCTACTCTAGGAAGCTTCCAGATCAGAATGTTGGTTTCCTGCATGGGTGTTGGGCATGTTGGTGGAGGATGATAGGGGTGGAAGTTCAATATATCCAATATATCCAGAAAGGATTATAATGGGGAAGGTTGGCCTCAAATTCTATAAGCACTCGACTGTTGGGGAAGGGGAAGGTTCTACTAGGGAAGCAGCTTTAATAATGATCTCATCAAGAAGCTCTGAGAAGTTGCTGAGGAAACTCAAGGATTTTAGGAGCAGCATTTTAGCGCATCCGCTGCTTGAGATGTGGACAGAATGTAAGGCTCCATTGAGGGGGTTGGGTTAAGATCAAGGAATGCCACCTCCAAGTCCACTTTCAGCCACGGAACTTCATGAGGGGATTTGGGGCTTAGTTGTGGTTGCCCAGACTAGTTTCTCTAACTGGGATAAGGTGGAAATAGCAGGGGCAATGCCTACCAGTTTGGGAAGGCAGAAGAAAGACCCAAGTGCCGTAAAGACATTCTTCTCGGCATCTCAATTTAGCAAAAAAGGAAGTATTTTGCACAGTTTCTAAGGATTTGTACAGCAAAACACTAGTGTGCAGTTGTACTTGCTCTAGTGATTACTTATATATTACTTAATTTATTATTTATTTAGCATATGGCAAAGAGTGTATGGATAACAGTAATAAAATTATATAGAAGCAGCACATGATACTATGCTACACGTATGACAGAAATATGTAATCAATTTTGTAAGGTTTGAAGGAAAAATTATATATTAGTTATAGGTTACATCTTAAAATATGTTGATTCGTAAGAATAGAATAAGTGTTCTATATATTGATGCGAAGGCCATTTATGCAATTGAGCCAGACTGAATGAGGGATCATAAGTGGTGCATCAAGACCAGGCCGACCTGCTAGCTCCCCATAGTGACCCCTGTTGCCTCACGATGACAAGATGCACTTCTCAGCGTGTACAAAAACTATCAGTAACCCACAACTGCCAGCACACTCGGGAATGCCAGACTTAGGAATTGGAAGACTTAAACCCAGAAACCCCCCACGGATACTGGCACAGCAACTGCATAATGCTAACTTTGACGTAAAATCCCAGTGGAATGGAAACTGGACTGTCAAACATCCAGATTCAGGAAAAAATATACCTGATCTGACACAAAAATTAGCAGGTTTTGATGTCACCTGCCAGACTCCCTATTTAAATGGGGCAGAGGATCCTGCCCTGAATGTCACGGTGGGGCTCCCCGTCAGACCACATTGTGAGCAGCCGCCATCGGCGAGTTTATACAGGAGGAAAAGTAGATATTCTCCAGCAAACAAACACTGGGCTTAATTGTTTCATTTATAGGGATGGACAACTTTCCACAGCTAAGAATTTGGCATTGCATCAAACGTAATAAAAATAAAATTGGCTTTTGAACTATTAAGAATTTAGAAGCTAATGGGAACATTTGGAGGATTTTAGGGGGAGAGGGGTTTCCTCGTGGACTTCCATTTGCACAGCCCTAACTGATCAAGACTATGAAGGAGTTTGCTTTGGTATAGGTTTAGGCGTAGGTTTAGTTCCCAAGGTTCCCAAGGTGCCCTAGAGGATCAGACTCTTGTCCTGCCCTGATGCAGTTGTAGAAGACATCCCAAGGGGCCCTGCTCCCTCTCCCCCTCCCCTTCATGTGGCCCCACTGTGCATGCTAAAATCCCATTTCTTAAAAGTCAGGAATGGGTGGGAGCTTGAAGGAGAACAACAACACCCAGGATGTTTTCTCCTGCTCCCTTCTCTTTGGCAACATCTAGCCAGGCCCTGCTGGAGAACTCACTCATTTCTTAATGGCACTTCCTTGCCCCCCCTCCCCACCCCCACCATCTCCAGTGATCTCCTGGAGCTCCTGCATCTCCTCCCAAGAACGGCGTGGTCAGAGTTTCAGTTTTGGCAACTTTTTCCTGCTGATTGAATCACTTCATCTGCAGTTTGGCAGGAGAAAGGCACTTTTGGCCAGGCATATTCTTCATCTGGTTTCCATTAGAGCAGAACATTAATTCCTTTATGCTTTATAAGCAATGTGCGTCTACCCGCTGCCAATGTGCTACGTAGTTTTCAAAGAAGCAGTGGTGGAGTTGAGGGAAAGAGGCTATCTGACCACTTGCAGTCTTGTTGCCACAAAAGGCCACTTTAGTTGCATTACCTGCCTCACAAAATGGAGACACCCCCCACCCCCTCCCCCGCCATGTTCCTACCCTTTCAGCCAAGAAGGAACAGGAGAAAACATGATAAGAGGGTATAAATTGGTTTTTCAATTTTAATGTTGGGTCTTCATGGCTCCTACTACTACTATATTTTTGCCACTTGTCTGCCCTTCTGGAACTCCTGTGGTAAACAGTGCTTACCACCAATATTCAACCGCAAGAACTCCTGAGAGGTTGACTGATCAGAGAAGAAAAGCTGTGCCAGCCTGCCCAAAGTCAGAATACCTTGGGGCAGTTTATGCAAACTCTGGCCTGGTGGCATGTATAAAGAAGACATTTTTTCCTCCTTCCTTGGTTCAGCATAGAAGTAGGGAGCTCTTAATCCAGTGTGAGTTTCAGTGTGACTTCACAAACATGTGCTGCAACTTGCTTTAAGAGCCTAATGCTAAGTATGTCTCTATCTACTTTCAGCTGATACGCAAAGCAGAGCAAGGGTGACCGCAGAACAGAGAGAACAACAGAATTGGAAGGGACCTTGGAGGTCTTCCAGTCCAGCCCCCTACTCAAGCAGGAGACCCTCTGTCATTACAGAGTCAAAACTCTTCTTAAAAACCTCGGTGATGAAGCACCCACAACTTCAGGAGGGAAGCCATTCCACTGATTAAAGATTCTTAAAAAGAACTTTAAAAAACATTTTAAAGAGAGCTGGCTTTTGCCTTCATCAGAGAATCAACATAAAATAAAGGCTCCTTCCTATTTGGGGCCCCGGGGGATTTTCTCTCTGGCTCAAGAGAAACTGCATGAGACCCACACGATGCCTGGAGGGATGAGCCTCCACCAACAGGTCCAGCCCAGGAAAGGGGGCTAGTAGACAGGAAAACGCTGCTTAGGCAGACTCAGAGGTGATTTTATTTCCTTTCTAGCTATTTTTAGAGTTGCTATCTAGGTGCTTCTGTAAAAACCAGAACATTCCCGATGGAGTTTCTCTTATGCTCAAAAGGGGACTGAATGTTTCCAAGAAATCAAATGGGTACAGAGACACACCCAATATACAACATTTCCTGAAGACCACTTGTAATGTCCTGCCAGAAGCAGATCATGGAAAGCTGGCTTCTGGGGTCCCTGAGGCACGACTGACAGGTGAGCTTTGTCCTCATGGGCCACCAGCTGCCCATGTCGGAGGAGTCCTTCGCAGCACCTTTGAAGGATGGCATCGAGACAGAATTGAAAACAACATGTCATCATCGCTTCTGTCCTGAGATGGTTGGCAACTTTTGCGGTTGGGCTCCGTTAATGGTCTGTTTATTTTTCTTGGTTATTGAGTGCAATTTCCATTCTCCCATTCTGCTAGTATTGCTCTCCCATAAGGATGAGAAACCTCATAATTTCGAATGTATCCAAAGTCCCCTATAATTATTGTTAAAAATAGTCTTCTCCAGTCTGAACGCCCATAATCTGTCAGAAAACCAGGCCTGGCCGTGCTAGCTGGGGATTATGGGAGTTGAAGTTCACCATATCTAAGAGGTCAGAATAGCCCCACCTACTCTTAGTTTACAGAAATCAAAGTTTCTTTCTCTGTTGCTTTCTCCTCTATGGTTTCTTGGGTTTTTTTTTTTTTTAATCTCTTTGCTCTCTTCTTTTTCTAAACATTTTCTGGCAGCTCCGAAAGCAAAACCCTGGCCCTCACTCGACATTTCAGTGAGGAACAGAACAAATAAGTTCTATCATAGGGGGAAAACATCCTGTTTTCTTAGTCTCTTGATGCTGGATGCAAACGTAACCCCACCCTGTCTGTTTTTGGAAGATCAGATTATTTTGAGCTCACAAAGTTTCCCAGACGTTTGTCAGCACTATAGAGTTATTTATTTCCAACAAAGGTTTGCAAAGGACGGGTGCCTTCACTGGGCTAGCAAGTCTTCTTTCCGTAAGGAGGTCAGACTACAATCCCTGCTCTGCAAGAGAGTGGGCAAAAACACGGAAGGGCACGGGATGCAGTTTGTGAATGCATTTTCTTTTCATTACAAGCTCCCAAGTGGGCAATCTGGAGCATCAGGCAGACACTGCTGTGCTGACACGAGCCTTGGCTGCACTGAAGATGGAAGAGAGAGAGAGAGGCTGCATTTTTCCAACACACCAAGCCACATGCTAGCCAAGCACAACTGTTCATCTATGGCCAAAAAAAATAAATAGATCAGAGTGGAACTGAATGCAATGGCCACCTTCACACAAGCTGGCAGAATGATGGCTAGTTCCTACAAGACAAAGAATCTGAGCTAACCAGCCCAGGGGCATCCACAGGTGTTTAACTCAGATACTAGATTAGGTAAAAATGGGGCTGTAAACCCAGAGCATCGACAGAGGGTGTCAACAACAACAACAACAAAAATCAAGATGGCACCTGCAATCATTCCAACAAAGGCCAGAGTGATTTTTAATGTGTATTGCAAGACCAGAGCTTTGATGACCTGGTTGCAGGCACGATCTTGACTTTTTTGACTCTCCCCGCAGATGCTCCTCTACACTCCCATTTTTACCTGGTCTATCTGTGAGTTATCCACCCCTTCCTCATTGTCCAATTCAGCTTCCTGCTGAAAGCGCCTGGGCACTTTCTTGCCCAGTTTTCCCTCTCTGTGACCTCCCGTTGCCTCCACTTCCATTCAATTCCATGGGGAGACTTCAGCCAGCAGCTCCTCCTGGGGACATTTCCACTTGGGAAGGTGGGGAGGGAGGCATCCACAAAGGGATGGAAAGAACAAAACCTCACCAGAAAAAGCAGCCTTCTCTGCCTCCAAGAATGCAAGCACAGCACCTTCAGCAAGAGAGAATTAAAATTAAATAAAAAACACCAGCACCCAGAAAGTAGAAAAACAGAAGCCACTTTCTTAGGAGACAGAAACTTTGGAGAAAGTGCAAGGTTGTTTTCAGCCTCAAGAGAACAGTGAGTCTCTTGTGCTTGTAGATTTCTGAAGAGATGGGGGACTGGGGAGCGGGTTTTCTCCTCCTTCTGATTCAGAACATGGCTTTGATCCTTTATCCAACTTTGAAGCAGCCAATTCTGGTCGTAACACTTTGGGCATCTCCCATGCTCTGCACAGCTGCCCAGAGATACTTCAGCTGGAGCTGATGTTGCCCTTGAGTAGGAGAACTGGAGAGGGATGCTTCTGTCAGAACTCCCCGCTAGAGGGAAAGGCAGCCTAAGAAGGGTTCCCTTCCTGCCCCAAATTCTTAGGAATCTGCACATATCGCCATGATGTGTCTCTGTGGTGAATGCGTGGTCACCTCATGCGTGGTGCCCTTTGGCCAGCGTGCCCCAGGTGTAAAAACTCCAAGGTTTCCCTCCAGTAAGCCAGAAATGATCTTCTCAGCTCTACCTGCCCTTTCCAAGAAAGACCCCCAGTTTTTACATAAAGCAAGCATCCCACACAGCTCGTAAAGCCATCGGCAGTCAGTGGCAGGGCTTCCCCATAGAAGGCCTCAAATAGAGAACGCCTGAGTTTGCCAGCATACAATTTACAGGAAGAAGCCTTACTTAAAACACGTTGCCTTCATTCTCTTAAAGCTGCAGGCAGGCCGTGTTTTTTAGGCATGCTCGAAGCGGCCGGCCATCGTGCAGCCTTTGTTCCCGCTTCTGGCACTTCTGATCAGAACCTATTTACAAGGACTGCAGATGCTATTTATTGAGCGGCAAAAGGAGGATGAAGAAGGATGCGGCCATAGCTCTATAGAGTCACGGAGCCCGGCCTCAGTGAGGTTCCGAGAAGTTGGGAAGTGATAAATGCTCCAAATTCAACAGTGAGCCTTCGCATCAAACAGCTTATAAATCTGAAAATGAAAAGAGTGTCTCATGTTTCTCTTAAAACAGCCCTTTAAATTATTGCTGTGGTGGAAAAGAATCCCAGTTATGAAATTTAAGAAGCCACTTAGCATTGTGTGTACCTTGACCCCTAGACAAGCTGTTTGAATTTTCTTTTTGGACTAAGTTTCAGTTGAATTAATTGTGTTGGGCTGTGATAAAATTTCTCCCAGCGTTAGAAAGTCATCCTCTTTGATGCTAAAGGAACTTTTTTCTTGGTCTTTTTTCCAAAGGGGAAGAACATTGCAGTGAAATTCTCATGGAAAGAGACAGCAGGGCAGTTTTTTTTTTTTTTTTTTTTAAAGATTTATATGCCGCCCTTCTCCGGAGACTCAGGGCGGCTTACAATGCGCTAAGCAATAGCCTTCATACTTTTGTATATTTATACAAAGTCAGCTTATTGCCCCCACAAACTGGGTCCTCAATTTACCTACCTTAGAAAGGATGGAAGGCTGAGTCAACCTTGAGCCTTGGTGAGATTCGAACCTGCAATAATTGCAGGCAGCTGATGTTAATAACAGGGCTTTAGACCACTGTACTATCCAAGGCTCTTGGGCAGGAATGCCGTTTGGGCAGGAATGCTGTTTTCCTTCTGCCCAGCTGGCCGCAGCCCCCTTAGCTTCCCAAGCTTCAACCTGATTACCAAAATCTCCTTCCCCCCCCCCCCCCCCCCCCCCCGCCCTTTTGGAAAGGCTGGGGAGAGATGGGGAAAGACTCTCTCTGCAACCAGAGAGTTCTGGGCAGCATGATACAAAAAAGAAGTTGAGATTCTGGAAAGAGTGCAGAGAAGAGCAACAAAGATGATTAGGGGGCTGAAGGCTAATACATATGAAGAGAGGTTGCAAGAACTGGGAGTGTCTAGTCTAACAAAGAGAAGGCCTAGGGGTGACATGATAGTGGTGTTCCCAATATGTAAGGGGCTGTCACAAAGAAGAGGGGGTCAACCTATTCTCCAAAGCATCTGAAGGCAGGTCAATAAGTAACGGATGGAAATCTATCAAAGAGAGATCCAATTTAGAACTATGGAGGACATGGAAGACCAGCAAGAGAACACACACACACACACACACACACACACACTATCTAACAACCAGGCATGGCTCAAACACACCACCAAGAGGAATCTGAAATGCCCAACCAACCTGGGAACAAGGGGAGAACAGACGTCTTCTTTGTAGGGAGAGAAAACTGTTAAGAAAGTGGGGCGCAGATGTCAGCCTCACTGTCTAAGCTCACACAAGATGCTCAAATACTCTCAGGCTCACCAGCTTCATTTGCCCCAGGCACTCAGCCCTCTTCAATTTCATCTTGGCTTCTTTGGCTCAGCTTGTGGTGGGAATCCATCTTGTTTGGTTATGTTACAATTTTATGTATTGCGATAGGCTACATCCCGTAACCAAGCTAAGTGTGATATACAAATGTAGCCTATGATTAAAGTGCACATTTCTGACCAGATTTTGAAATTGTCATTCCATGCAAATAGAGTCTGAACGCTAACTTTTGTATAAAGTTAAAAAACACCTTTTATGTAAAGAAAAATATTCCAGTCCTGTCTGCACTTTGTTTTACAAAAGTTCCTCACTTTTTGATGGTCCAAACTGTCCCAGCGCAGCCACTTTTGTCCTCTTCTAGTGTACTCGGCCCCCAGGGTAGGAGGGGGATGCAGGCGTTACAGCCAATCATATTTACCCTGACAATCCTTTTGGGGAAAGTGCTCTCAAAAATAAGTTGTTAAAATTCCAAATGTGCCCCCCGTCCGAGAAAGTCCTTGGATAGTACAGTGGTCTAAAGCCCTGTTATTAACATCAGCTGCCTGCAATTATTGCAGGTTCGAATCTCATCAAGGCTCAAGGTTGACTCAGCCTTCCATCCTTTCTAAGGTAGGTAAATTGAGGACCCAGTTTGTGGGGGCAATAAGCTGACTTTGTATAAATATACAAAAGTATGAAGGCTATTGCTTAACGCCTTGTAAGCCGCCCTGAGTCTCCGGAGAAGGGCGGCATATAAATCAAATTAAAAAAAAAAGTCAGAAACCCTTGAGTTGGACACATTTTGCTGCAGGAGCCCATGCAATATTCCTCTGCTTCCAGCACTTAGAAAGCCCTCACTTGTCTCTGCCCAAGGATGCTACTGGTGCCTGCAGAGACACACCTCCCTCCCACCCCCACCCCCACCCCCAAGGTACTCTTATGAAGATTTCAGTGGTCGTTTATCTGGCAAAGTGTGTGCACAGTGGGGTGGCCCCCTTCCTGCCTGGTCTGTGTCTCTTGGTGGGGACACACTGGGAAAAGATTTCTTTGGAAAGCTTTGAATGGGGGGCCCTCAGAGCCTTGAGAAAGGGATTCCGCTGTGCTGATGAGAAAAAGATCTGCAGGGTGGGGCAGTGGGGAGGGGGGTGTCCATTGGTTTGAGGTCCATGCGTTGACAATCTGGAACAGGAAGTGAGGAAGTTAATTGAAAGTTGAAGGCATCTTTGAGGTTGCCATGTCTTTTTCAAGGAGTCTGCCGTGGTTGACAGATGCTGGAGATGTTGGTGGCGCAACATCAACAAGAGCCTTGGTGGCGCAGCAGACGAAAGTGCTGTTAAGTAGCACCAGCTGCCTGCAATTACTGCAAGTTCAAATCTCACCAGGCTCAAGGTTGACTCAGCCTTCCATCCTTTTGAGGTAGGTAAAATGAGGACCCGGATTGTGGGGGCCATAAACTGACTTTGTATAAAAAAGAACACCGCTGGGGCGGGGGGGGGGGGGGGGGGAAAGCCCTACTAAGCAGGTATATACAAAAGCATGAAGGCTATTGCTTAATGCATTGTAAGCCACCCTGAGTCTCTGGAGAAGGGCGGCCTATAAATTGAACCAATAAATAAATAAATAAATGTTAAATGAGGCATGAATGGAGCGTGGCCATTTTGAGGTGGGGCAATATCAATATGAGGAAGGCCAACTCTCATCCTCTTTCGCTGCTGTCATTCTCTGCTTGCCTGCTTGCAAGTTCTGAGTACTCCTCGACCTAAGACCACAACGGTGTCCAAAATCTCTGTTGTTAAGTGAGACATTTGTTAAGTGAGATTTGTCCCATGTTACAACCCTTTTGCCACAGTTGTTAAGTGAATCACTGCAGTTGATAAGTTAGTAACCCGGTTGTTGAGTGAATCTGGCTTTGCTTGTCAGAAGGTCGCAAAAGGGGATCACATGACCTTGGGATATAGCAACTGTCATAAGTATGAGTCAGTTTTCAACCATCTGAATTTTGGTCACGTGACCATGGAGATGCTGCAAAGGTCGTAACTGAAAAACGGTCATAAGTCACTTCTTTTCAATGTCATTGTAACTTTGAATGGTCATTAAATGAACTGTTGTAAGTTAAGGACTACCTGTAGTTTAGAAAGCATGGAAACTATCTGATAACCATAGAGTACTTTACTATTTTATCATATTGTGGTTTTGTTAATAAATAATTTCAACAGATGTCCTCTTGTCCCATTAGCCATGGGCCAAGCTGCTCAAATACATGAATAAAAGCCTACCAACCAGCATCCCCCATAATGACTTTTACATTTTCAAGCAAGCTGGGGAAATGTCTTGATAGCAAAGGTTGCACATCACCTGATAATTTTTGCATTATTTTAAAAAGACCCACAAGAATGAGAAGATGAATGCTGAAAAGCTGTTTCATGCACATACTGAACAGTGCAGGCGGAGAACCTGAAACCTGTTGGACACCATAGGTTAGCACCTTCTAGACATGGCCTGACAAGAAGGGTTTAGCCATTGTAAAATAATCCCCCTCCCCGGGAATATTTCCTTCCAGACAGTCAAAAAACTGACAGCCTTATATTAGGTGTCAAGACTGATGGAACCTCTGTAATGTTCAGATAAGACAATTTCTTGGAAACAAGAAGGCAGAGGGAAGTCTGGAAATAATGAGCTTTCTGGGAAGAAACTGGGGGGCCCTGGGGGGCTGCCAGGCCTGCTGCTGCTTGCACCCAAGGACACTCAGCAGCTGTGGCATCTTTTAAGCAGGGAGGACCTGATGACTGGTTGGCCTATTGGGTCTTCTGGGAAAATGGCACGATTGCAGTCTTTTCTAGTGGGGGGGAAAAAATCCCTGGCCAGATTTTGTCTTCCCTGCAGCTGGCTCTCTATGAACAGCAGGCAAAGGTTTCGCAAGGCTGGATCATGATCTGCTCTAAAGGCACGAGCATCAAACTTCTCTTCAAAGCATGGCTGTGGGGTGAATTACTATCAAACAGGGAAAACTTAACTTGATGCAGCTTTTCCTGAGCAGATTTTCCGTGAGCCTTTTGACAGATTACCTGCTTATTTCTGGTAAGACCTTCTTCCCAAAGTCCTATAATGGATCTGCTGAATTGCATAAAGTGACATACATAGCACCTAGGTCATCAGATCCAGGAGATTGGAAAGCATTACTTTTGACTTGAGCAGGTTTGGGAAGGGATTCATCTTTCAGAAAAGAAAAATCAAGGAAAAAATCAAGGAAACAGTTGGTCCACTAAAGAGAGAAGCCGGCAAGGAAGTAACAGGCAACAGAGAGAAAGCAGAGCTGCTTAACTCATTCTTTGCATCGGTCTTCACGCAAAAGGAAACTATAGCCCAACCTACCAACAATGTAACTGTAAAAGACAGACTAGAAATAAAAGTTAAACTAAGCAAAAAAATAGTAAGAGAACACCTGTCTGATCTTGATGAATACAAATCACCGGGACCTGACAGATTACATCCCAGAGTTCTAAAGGAGCTGGCAGATGTCATCTCAGAGTCATTATACCACATCTTTCAAAAAGCACCTGGGAACTACCATAGGACTGGAAAAGATCTGATGTGGTTCCCATCTTCAAAAAAAGGGGGGAAAAACAGACCCAGGAAACTACAGACCAATCGGCCTAACATCAATACCCGGGAAGATACTGGAAAAGATAATTTTTTAAAAAAAACCTAGATCTGCCAATATCTAGAAACAAGTAAAGTCATAACTAGCAGTCAGCATGGGTTTGTTAAAAACAGATCATGCCAATTCAATCTTATTTCATTCTTCAACATAGTGACTAAATTGGTAGACCAGCAAAATACTTTGGCATAATATATTTAGACTTCAGCAAAGCATTCAACAAAGTAGATCACAACCTACTTCTTGGTAAGCTAGAAAAAAGTGGGATAGATAGCATCACCATCAGATGGATTCGTAACTGGCACTCAAAGAGTAGTCCTTAATGGGTCTACCTCTACATGGAGCGCAGTAAGCAGTGGGGTACCACAAGGTTCCGTCTTAGGGCCAGTACTCTTCAATATCTTCATAAATAACTTAGATGAGAGTACAGAAGGGGAACTTACAAAATTTGCAGATGATACTAAGCTGGCAGGAATAGCCAACACCCCAGAAGATAGGCTGAAGATCCAGATGGATCTTGACATACTTGAACCCTGGGCCCTATCTAACAAAATGAAATTCAATGTAGAGAAAAGTAAAGTCTTACACTTAGGCAAGAAAAACCAAAAGTGCACATACAAACTGGATGAAACTAGGCTTAATAGCAGTAACTGTGAGAGGGATCTTGGAGTCTTAGTGGACAACCAGCTAAATATGAACCAGCAATGTGCAGCGGCAGCCAAAAAAGCCAATGCAGTCCTAAGTTATATTAACAGAGGGATACAATCAAGATCAAGTGAGATACTAATACCACTTTATAAAGCCTTAGTAAGACCGTACCTAGAATACTGCGTCCAGTTTTGGCCACCACACTATAAAAAAAGAGGTTGAGACTCTAGAAAAAGCAGAGAAGAGCAACCAGGATGATGTCGGGACTGGAGACTAAAACATATGAAGAACAGTTACAGGAACTGGACATGGCTAGTTTAGTGAAGAGAAGGACCAGGGGAGACACGATAGCATCTTCCAATACTTGAGGGGCTGCCACAGAGAGCAAGGGGTCAAGCTATTTTCCAAAGCATCTGAAGGCCAGACAAGGAATAATGGATGGAAACTAATCAAGGAGAGATTCAACCTGGAAATAAGGAGAAATTTTCTGACAGTGAGAACAATCAGCCAGTGGAACAGAAGTTGCCTTCGGAAGTTGTGGGAGCTTCTTCACTGGAGGCTTTCAAGAAGAGACTGGACTGCCATTTGTCAGAAATGGTGTAGTCTCCTGCTTGGACGGGGGGTTGGACTAGATGACCTACAAGGTCCCTTCCAACTCTGTTGATCTAATCTAATCTAATCTAATCTAATCTAATCTAATCTAATCTAAT